>LPNX010305326.1:98384-229754 GCA_001517045.1 Pseudotsuga menziesii
TCTTGCAGCACTGCTCCCCCATATCAGACTACCACTGATGCATCAGAAAATCCAGACGCAGGATGATGCATTGGATATGGAAATGAAACTAAAGGCTTCCCCTCTAGCTGAGACTAGTACAGGTATGACAAACCTGCAAAACCAGTTAGCTAATCTCACCTTACAGATGCATGAGATTAAGAAAGGCAAAGAGATTGCACAGGAACTATGGTGCACAAAGTGTAAAGGATAGGGCCATACAAAAGATAACTGTCCAGTATTTGTTGAATATCTAGCAAGTGGGGCTCCTAACCCCTTAGCATAGACCCAAGGGCCATGGTGTGAACTCTGCAGAACCAGAGGACATAGAACACAAGAATGCCCTTTACTTCAGAAGTATGTACAGACCCCTAAGAACTTATACTGTAACTTCTGTAAGTTAGTAGGACATGATGAACATAATTGTTGAGCTTATGATCTCATGGTCGAGAGAAAACATGACTTGTACAGAGTCCAGTTAGAGACACCAGGTCCAGCAACAGGACCATAGCATGAACCAGTTTATATTGGCCATGGAGGAGGATTCAGAGGACGAGGCCGTGGGGCAGGCTTTGGCCATGGCCGTGGACCAATTACTTGTTACAACTATGGAGTTGTAGGACATTATGATAGGGATTGCCAGAGCCCTACTATGACATGTAATTATTGCAAGTCCTACGACCATCCTATAGAAGAGTGTCCGATATTGTTAGCCAAGATCAGGGAACCTAAGCCAGCAGTAAACCAGAAAATTCAGGTTATTGCTGCTGAGCAGAAAGAACCAGAACCAAGAGTCAACATTGTGACTCGCGGCGGTGCTTCTACTAGTAGAACATCGTAGGATGACGAGAATAATACAGGTCCGGAGTGGGTGCACAAAGCTCCTAATAAATCAACACCACTTGACCTGCAGAAGAATAAAGAAACATTTCAGGAAGCTAAAAATTTCTTTAATGACCCTACACCATCAGGATCGTAGGTACTACCGTCTAGGGGCGTACCGCAGCAAACACCGTGTGGTGTTAGCCATGTACAGATATCGCAGGCTACCACATCGGGAAGGTGCGATGAGGATGAGTCGAAATGAAGTGTACAATCCTTCCTGCGGAGTTGCTTAAAACTCGTGAGAAATGAGAAATCTATCGGAGAGCTTCAGTGCATCATAGATCAGTGTCAGCTGTCTTCTTCCATGAACAGTGCGCAACGTGCTGTTCATAATATTATGGGACATACAATAATAGGAAGAGAGATGAGGCTCACAGCACAAGTCGAAGAATTTGAAATGGATGAGGTAATCCTAGATTTAGGATCAGAGGTAAACGTTCTGACTAAGCAGACATGGGAACATATGGGTAGCCCTAAGTTATCCAAATCACCTATCCATCCGAGACTAGCCAATCAGCAGTGGGTATCGCCACTAGGTCGATTACCACAAGTGCTAGTTGACATTGACGGAGTTCGCAGCTTTGCGGACTTTGAAGTTATAGAAATCATTGGCGATAGTAGAGCGTATCCAGCGCTACTAGGTATTGATTGGGAAATCGGTAACATGGCTGTTATTGATTTAAAGAAAAGACAAATGACCTTCAAGGACAATCAAATTTGGGTCATCGCACCGTTGGATCCTTTTCAGGGTCCTAGATATACTGAACCTATCCGAGCAGAGGATGAGGCGCGTAATATGGAGAGCCTCTATCAGATGACCACCAATCAGAGTGACTACATCAATATAACCGTAGAAGGAAACATTAGTTGGTGATGCGACAGCTCATGCGCATCAGACTCGGATGTTGGTCTAGAGAACTGGCAGAATAGACTTTTCAAAGTCTCAGCTTGTAGATGTGCGTTTATGACTAAGTCATTGCGATGGATTGGCGTAGAGATTAAGGATACTCCATCGTTTGATGGCTTAGTAGAAGTCAATGACTTTCTAGAGCAGTTCGAATAGGAAATTCCTCAGGAGCAGAGGATGTCAGTCATTGACCTTGTAGTAAGAGCCACACCTACAAGATGGTGGCATGCACATAGAGAACATATCGCATCATGGGATGAATTCAAGAGATTGATGGCGATCAGGTTTTCTAATGACAAGGAGTGTCTATAGCAGAGGTACCCAAGAGAAAGTGACCCCAGGTCACATATTAATATGTGTGAACAGAATTGGTCGGACATTCCCAAGGATGAATGGGTTCACCTATTCATTGATACTTTAGATCAAATTCCAAAGAACTGGTACACAGAAACCGAGTTGCTCAGAGGAACCAGTACATGGCCACTCATGATAGACAGCTTTGAACTCACTTTCGCTTTTGAATCTGAGTATCCAAGTATTGATCAGGCCCTAGACGTCATAAAGACTAATATATTTGAGGACTGTACCCTATCACTGCATACTCAACCCGAGTGGGCCATCCAGTTAGAAGATTCGATCGAGTGTCACAACTTTGCAGTAGAACCAGAGGACGAGGATGAGAATCCTCACAGTATCAACATTCCAGAGTCAGAAGGGAATCACGATGTTGATGGACTGAGGATACAGATTCCAGATATCATGGAGCCCATCAAGATTAAAAATATCAATATTGGCACAGACACAAAACCAAAGTTTGCCTCTATTGGAGACTATTGGGATGATGAAATGGTAGCACACATTGTAGATTTGTTACATGACTATCAGGACTTATTACCCACTAAGTTCAAAGAGATGAAAGGAATCATAGGATATCTGGGAGTAATGAGGATACCACTGAAAGAGGATGCTAGGCCAGTTAAGCAGCGTCCATACAGATTAAACCCTCGCTATAAAGAAAAAGTAAAGGATGAGATCGATAAGATGCTAGCAGCAGGCATTATTAAGACCATGGAGGTAAGAAAATGGGTTAGTCCCCATGGTCGTGCAAGAAAAGAAAACCAAAGGAGAAATAATAATTTGTGTCGATTTGCACAAACTCAACGATGCATCACTTCACGACCCATTTCCGACACCTTTTACTGATGAAGTGTTAGACAATGTGGGAGGAAAGGAGGTCTACTCCTTCACTGATGGCTTTTCATGCTATCACCAGATCAGAATCCATCCAGAGGATCAATCTAATACCACTTTTGTGACAGAATGGGGCTCATTCCAGTATACGGTAATGCCATTTGGTCTTAAAAATGCACCAGCTATCTTTTCAAGAGTAGTAGTTGTTGTATTTAAGGAATACATCCATAAGTTCTTAGAAGTTTATTTTGATGATTGGATTGTCTTTGGATTAATCGACAAGCATATAGGAGATTTAAGACTGATGTTAGAGAAATGTAGGCAGTACCAGATTTCTCTAAACTTGAAAAAATGTATATTTTGTGCGCCATTTAGTATTTTGTTGGGTCATATTGTTTGCAGACAAGGCTTGATGGTAGATCCTGCAAAGATTGCCATCATTGTAAATCTTCCAGCACCCAACTCAGTCAAGAAATTGAGGACAGTACTTGGTCACACCAGGTACTATAGAAAATTCATCAAGGGGTATGCAAAGATCACAGCACCGATGGAAAAGCTGTTAAAGAAAGACATGAAATTCCTATGGAATGAGGAATGCCAGAAAATTCTAGACACTCTCAAAGAAAACATGGTTACAGCACCCATATTAGTATTTCCAGACTAGACCAAGCCATTTCATGTCCATGTGGATGCATCTGGCATCGCACTGGGGATCATTTTAACCTAGCCAGGAGAAGGGGGTATCGATCACCCTATCGCATACTCAAGCAGAAAGCTATCCACTGCAGAAAAGAACTACACCACTACAGAGAGAGAAGGATTAGCTATGGTGTATGCTCTACAGAAGTTTAGGCACTACCTGGTGGGTGCCTCATTCAAGATGTTTACTAACCATTCCACTTTAAAGTATTTGGTCAATAAGCCATTGTTAGGGGGAAGAATCTGTAGATGGTTACTCCTGTTTCAGGAGTATGATTTTGAAATCATTGTAAAGCTAGGAAGATTGAATGCCGGACCTGATCATCTGTCGTGGATAGATTCAGGAGAAGAGCCAAGTAACTTAGAAGATAATTTGCCAGATGCGCAATTGTTTTCTATTCAGATCGCAGATGAGTACTACGCTGATATCATTCACTTTCTCACTACAAGAAGGGAACCTGTTGAGTTTAATAAGCAGCAAAAGAAGCAGTTAGTTTTTAAAGCATCCGACTTCACTTTGATCGCAGGACAATTATACAAGTTAGGTCCAGATGAAGTCCTGCATAGATGCGTTATGCTGCATGAGAAAGAGGCCATTATCAGGGAAGCACATTCAGGTACCGCAGGAGGCCATTTCACAGGAAAGCCGACTGCACAGAAAATTCTGACTGCAGGATTATGGTGGCCTACTTTGCATAAGGATACTAAGGAGTTTTGCAGATGTTGCGATATGTACCAGAGGGTAGGAAAACCTTCGCGAAGAGATGAAATGCCTCTGTGACCATAGATTACACTGCGCGCATTCGAAAAATGGGCTATAGATTTTGTGGGTCCTATCAACCCACTAGGAAAACGAACTGCTGCGAGATACATCATCACAGGAACATGATACCTCACCAGATGGGCAGAGGTGAAAGCAGTAAGGAATTGTGATGCTGCTACAGCTTCACAGTTCATTTTTGAAAACATCATCAGTAGATTTGGAAGTCTAGTAATTTTGATGAGTGATCAAGGCACACATTTTTTGAACCGCACTATTGAAGCCTTGACGGAGGAATTCCAGATACAACACCATAAGAGCACTCCCTACCACCCAAAAGATAATGGTACGGTGGAGGCCTTTAACAAGATTATAGAAAATTCTCTTACTAAGATCCGTAACAGCCAAAGAAATGATTGGGACCTCAGGGTTAACACTGTATTATGGGCTTATATGACTACATGCAAAAAACTTACAGGGTACACACCTTTCAGCTTGGTATATGGACAAGAGGTTGTTATTCCTATGGAATATATTATTCCCAGTTTAAGAGTTGCTCAAATAACCGAAATGGCTGATACATACACAATGAATGAAAGACTAGTGTAGTTTCTTGCCTTAGAAGTAGATAGATTCATCGCAGGATTCCATCAGAAAGTGCAGAAGGAACGAGAAAAATATTGGCATGATAGGCACATTAAGAGTAAGACTTTTCAGATAGGAGACCTAGTGCTCCTCTATGACAGTAAGTTTATTAAGTTTCCATGGAAGTTCAAACGCATTGGTTGGGGCCATATCAGATATAGCAAGTTATAGAAGGAGGTGTCGTTAAGCTCAGCAAACTAAAACGAGAGCTTCTTTCCACTCTAATTAATGGCAGCAGGCTTAAGCTCTATAGTGATAGCCACTCCAGCTCTCAACCCTAACCTAGATAGTGTATGAAAGTGCAGATGCCTAGTGTAGTTGAAAGGAGGCATTGCATTGGTAATGAGTCTACACTGGCATGTAAAAAAAAAAAAAAACCTCTAAGTATAAGTTTATGTTACGCAAGTCCCAGGACGCTTGCGGAGTTTCGAACATTGAGGAGGTTCATGCCAGCAGTTGGTTCCAATGATGCGGTGAGGCATCACAGCAAGGCGATGTTTCCCCATGCCACATCGACACTTTTGAAAAGGGACATAAGGCCAGTCACTTCGCCTTCTGACAAGCATTTAATCCGGATACGATAGGTATCCGTTGCCCTAGATTTGGCAACAGTATAATGATTTTTCCAAATTTGATAAAATATTCAACGAGACCGGTGCCTGCACACATGTTTCGAGGGAAATTTGATCGGATTTTAGCAATTAATGAGGATCAAAACGTTGGTTGTTGTCTTGTCCATGTAATTAATACTGCCGATGGGTCGAGTCTAAATGACCGTTACTTCAGAGATTATCGCCTTTGTTATAAATATAGAGATCATTCATATAGAAGGGTTACTTTTGTGATTTCTGAGAGTTACAGAGAAATTTGAAGAGCTTTCCCTGTGCAGAGATATTCCAGTTACAGAGTGCTAGTGTTCCCCAATTTCGCATCCATTGCCAGTCCAGAGTACTGCACCAAGTGGTTTCTGTCTGAGACGGAACCTTTATAAGACATTGTGAAATGATTCCAGAGTGGTGGCCTCGTGTCTTCTATGACGATGCCTCCCAAGGGTGTGAAAATAGGAACATCACAGGTCAGACAGATGCCAAGGATGAGGAGTCAAGCTTAGATAGTAGAAGAGCCCAACCCAGACCAGGAAGAATAAGTTCATAGGACAATAGCCTACATTGTGCCACGAATCGAGGACGCACCAGAGGTAACCATTCCCAAGGGTTCTAAGTTTCTTGTTCTGCTACCGGCCATGGACCCTCATGTAAAGAAAGATGGAGACCTGTTAGGATATGTACTTGTTCTTAAATTTATAGTCTATAACCTTGGAGATAGTAAGACATATCCTTAGTTTCGGCCGGACCAGTATCTTATGATTCAGAAGAACCCGAGGACTAATGAAGATGAGTTTGTTCCTATGGAACATGTCCAGATTCATGAGCGGTCAGGCTTGCTCAATTTGCTGAGAATACCACATTTTGGATGAGGTGCAGAGGTTAATGCCGTGGTGCGTGTGCTAGTTTCCCGTGTACATGGAGGCTACCTCTGGTTGCATAACTGGGTCGACCTCAACTTCGACTTAATAAACCACATCACCGAGTTGTCCAAGACCGGTAAGGACCCATAGACACATATATCAAGTAAGAGCAAGGATTCCAAGCTACCAACAACCTTGGTTGCCAAGTATAAGCTACATAGAGGAGGTCGGGATTATGACCTCGTAGCAATAGCAGATGAGACACTCAGATTTACAGCTAGTTTTCTTGCAGGCAGACTGTTAACCAAGGTTCTCCCAAAAGAAGTCACAAGATCAGTAATTCACCTTGCCATACAGGTCGCAGAAGGTGAACAATTTAATTGGTGTTTATTCTTATTAAATATTTTTACCCAAGATTGTTTAAAAGCGCAGGAGGAGGAAAACCACCCCTTCCATTTTTCATGGCTACTTATATTGTGTGCATTCTTCGGCTGGAAAGAGTCGCCCCATAGCCAATTTCAACAAGCCTCAAAGCGGCGACTGCAGAGGCGCGTGCTATGCAAATTTATGGGAGAGCAACAACCCAGATAAGAAAAAGATCAATGCAATAGTATTCTATGAATACTATAACCTGTTGAATAAATTAATTCAGAAGACACCACGGATCAGCACGGAGGTTGTGGACATGTATGATAGTCGGCTTGATTTCATGGTAGATAGCCATGTAATCTTCCTAAGGCCAAAACTGTCTAGAACGAATAAATGGGCTAATGGTTCGTTCAGGATGACAGCGCAAGACGTCAAAGATGTCATCAAATATTTTGGTGAAGAATGGAAGAAGGAATTAGAAGATGCCGTAGCAGGAAATGCACCAGCAAATACCCCACCCATAGACCAAACAGACAAAGGAAAAGAGAAGGTGGGTTCCAAGAGGAAAGATCCAGTAGAAGGGTCACCAGAGGCACAAGAGAAGAATGATATAGAAGAAGTGCCACCAGATGGACAGAAGAGGAAAATATCCAAAGCCACAAAGCCAGCTTTAGAGACTGCACTGATCGATGATGACTATGATCAAATCGCAGCAAGACTAAAGGAGGAAATGAAGGACACATTTCAGGTGATGCAGACATCGCAAGATAAGTTGCAGGGTGCATTAGACAAGTAGCTTCTGGAGTTAAAAGCAATAACTAAGAAGGATGCCATGATACAGGTTCCACCAGTAAAGGCGACAGGAGGAGAAAGTTCAACACAATCGATTTCTCGCGAGGAAATATTGGCAAAAGAATGCATCAATACAGTGTTGATACCACCAGGGAGCATCTGATTCCCTACGTCCATGATGGATGTTTAGATACATATTAGAAAACCTATCGAGGTTAACCTCGCAGAGTTCCCTGTTGATCAATTACAGATGATCCAGCAGCAGCTAAGCACAGAGCTCAGGGATAGGGAGCTTGTGACTTATAAACAAAACACCCAGCTGAGACAAAAGAATGCAGAACTCACTGCAAGATTTCAGACAAAGGTGGAGGAGTTAAGAACATATCAAGAAAGAGAACAGGATCTCAGTCAGGTCCTGCAGAGCATCACATTAGAGTTACCCCAGTGTAACATTGAGGTTTCCTTACCTATAACATAGAAGGTAAGAAAAGTTGCAGACAAAGCAAAGGCTCTGGAGGAAATACTGGCCAAGATGGAGGAAGACCACAGAGTGCATATTGTTGAGCTTGAGGCTCGAGCACCAGGAACACCCTAGGCAGACAAGGAAGCAAGGGTAGAGGCCTTTAGACTCATAGCTACACAAATGAAGAGTCGCATAGATGACGCACAGTCATTACTAGATGAGGCGACAAAGACATGGTCGGAGCTAGAAGATCCCCTAGAAAAACTGGATTTGCAGCAGAGCATCCAGAACATAGAGAAGGAAACAACAAGAATGAAGGAAGAAGTCAAGAGCTTAGGAGCTCTTGCAAAGATGAAGAAGATGATAGAGATAAACCATTTACAATAGGAAGCGCAGCGGTTGAGAGAAAAAGAGATACAATTCAATAACCTGCTTCAACCCTATCAGGAACAAATCGCAGAGCTAGTCGATGCAGTTGAGCAGAAGGTTAAGGAGTTCACTAAAAGAAGAAGTGAAATTGAAGTTACAGAAGACTCAAGCATCAGTCAAGCTATGCTTGAAATGGCACAAGAGTGTGTCGAAACTATGGAGAAAGAAGTCGCAGGACTTCGACAAAGATTTACAAGGACTTCGCAGGAACCCAAGGAGAAACTACAGCAAGAGAAACCAGCTGTTAGTGGCTCAGGGGTGAGCCATAAGTAAGTGTTAGGGGACTGTTGGAGCAGGGTCCCGTAGCTACAGGAAAAGATATTGTTTTGGAACGAGAAAGTCAAAGGTAAGAGTACCTGAGCGACCGAGAAGAGAGAGCTCAACCACTGCACTTAAGGCAGTGGCGTAGACAGGAGGGCTCAGCTACCCTCATAAATAGAAAAGGAGCAATGGGCCGAGGTATTGAATACAAAGTACAGTAGGGAAGCAACCGAGGAAGCGGCGCCTGTACCCACGATCAGCATCGAGAAGCATGGAAGATTGCAGAGAGTTGTGGTGTGACGGAAATCAGCAGTTCAAGTACAGATAGACCGACTGTCACAATTAGGGTTTGGCTTACTGTTGGGACAGGCCCATAGTGTTGTAATGGCGAGACCTTCGGGCCACCTATATAAGCATGTATTTTGTATTGTAATAGGTTAGCTATTCAGACATTTAGCTAGTCAGTCAATGATCTGTTAGCTCATAGACATTTTGTATTATAGAAGAGCCGAGCTCTGGTTCTGTTATTCAGTCTATAGTATCTTACTATAACTAGTAGCTGACTCCTAGAGCGTGTATGTAACAATCCGCAGGGATTGAGAGAGAGAGAGAGAGAGGAAGAGTATATTGTAAGAGAAGCAATATAAGAGAAGAGAAGAGATCTAAGAGAGAAGGGCTCCCGGCGGTGTGTGTGGAGTTACCCAGAAGATCTTAGCTGCAAATGAGGTTGCAGCGAAACTATGTTTACTCTCCCAAGTTATAATATATAAACCAGTTCCCGTGGACGTAGCTTCTACCCTGGAAGTGAACCACATAAAGTCAGTGTGTTGTGTGGTTGATTCATGTGATTGTGTTTGCTTATTGCTATCTGTCATTCATTACATGAACTTTTCTTACAGTTAATGTATGTATGATATCTTCCAGTTACAAGTAGCATAGAGGTTTACATGCAAGTTGAATGAATTAAGTATTCTGTGTATGAGTTTACCAGTGCTTGATTCATGATAGTAATAGTTACAATGTTAAGTGATTTATGTATACAACTTCAGCAAGATTGCGCATAGTCGATGTTAAGCATATTAGACCATAGAAGTCTAAGTGAGGCTGTTTAACTCGGCTAGTATACCTAAGGGAGAAGGCCCTTAGACCTTGAGAGTCATATTAAGCCCTACTATAGGAGGTATCACAAGTACAGAAAGGTGATATCGCACCATCGGAGGATTTGTGGTGTGAGATATCGCAGGAGAGAAGGCAAGTAGAGGGGAAGGTTGCGCATCGTCTGCAAGGCTGCGATGCGATAAAGTCCTTCTCCTATCAGAGTCAGTGACTAAGAGAGAATATCGCCTCGCGGAGAGATCCCACAGGCTAAGAAGAGGTAAGAACCACCAGGATGCCTCAGAACCTGGTTAAGGACACTTGAGTCTTTAGCCAACCCATAAGATCACTTTTGGTGAGACTTCAGGCCGTTCTGCGGTCTGTTGCCGAAAGGGCCAGTGAGCTAGGGGTGTTGTTGGTACATAACAAGTAAACCCGGTTCTGCCCCATAGTAACCAACACCTTGGTGTGAATGATGATAATTCTTCCTCTATAATTAAATTTGAAATCACAGGACTTCAGCCTTGCTTGCCTTACTATGTGTCTCGTTTGATGCATGTAGAATGTATTAACATGACTGTCAAGCGCATTGTGATTGATGAAGGCGATACTGCTTCTATGATGTCTTTAGCATGTTGGAAGGGTTTAGGTTCCCCTGAGTTGTCTAAATATAGTACCATGTTGACCGCGTTTGATGGAAGATCGTTTAGGCCACATAGGATCCTTCCTTCCCTTAAGGTCTGTTTCGGAGGAAAGACCGTTGCGATAGAGGTTGACATGGTTGATGTGCCCCTTGACTATAATATCTTGTTGGATAGGAATTGGATGTACAGTATGCAAGCCACAGCTTCTTCACTATTTTGTATTGTATCCTTTCCATTTAATGGGAAGATAGTTACGATTGATCAAACGTCATTCAAGAATCTGTCGGTTACTGCATCTTCGGGAACTTCGATCCCAATTGTTCAGCACTCTCAACTGGAAACTAGGAGTGTGGGCGTGGTCATGTATCCATCCCTTATGGGAAGCTTTAGTTGTCCTACACCTGTCCTTATGATAGGGTCTAGTTCCAGTGAGGCTTCGACATCTGTGAGATCGGTGTATTTTTGCATCAGTCATATGGAAGATCCTTGGATTCTTCCCACATTGAATACTTTGAGTGATCCCATCATGATAAATGTGCCATTGCCTACAACTATGGTAGCTTATCAAACTAATCTTGGATGTGTTGTAGAGCCTAGTCCTTCCTCTTCACAGATGGAGGAGGAGGACCCATTTGTGTTGCCTACATGGGCAGTTCAGTGTTTTCATGTGCATTATTGCCTTGATAGTGTTTTTACTTCAAACAAAGTGATTATTGAGGCCATGTCAGGGGTTGAGCCACCTTGGGAAGAGTTGCATCATAGATCTTATTTTCTTCCCGAGCTTGACCGCTTGGAGCATGAGGGCTTTAGGGAGGTTCTTAGTAAGAGAATTGGTAGTCCCATGGTTCCATTAAGCTCTCCTGGTCCGATGGATGATGGAAACATGGCAAATATATTTCCTACCATTCCTATCAATATCTCTCGCGATCTTGGTAGGATTGAGAATGTCTATATTGGGGTAGAATGTTCCCATGCTGAGATTCAAGAATACACCGAGATTTTTAAAGAATTTCATCATATATTTGCTCGGTCTTACGATGAAATGCCAGGTATCGACCCTTGCATTGTTGAACATGAGATTAAAACTTATCCCAAAGCTAATTTTGTTCAACAATGCTTACGCGCAGTGAATCCTAGGAAATCACCCACGATTAAGGTAGAGATAGAGAAACTATTGAAAGTTGGTTTTATCTATCCCGTTCCCTTGATGGAGTGGGTTTCAAATCCTATTTTGGTAGATAAGAAGTAGGGAGAGATCTGTATATGCACTGATTTCCATGACTTGAATCGTTCCTGTCCTAAAGATAATTTACCTACACCATTTTTAGATCAAATCTTGGATGAGTGCATGGGTAGTGAGGTATTTTATTTTATGGACAGATTTTCCAGATATAATCAAATACAAATTAAACCTGAGGACCAACATAAGACTACATTTATTTGTCCTTGGGGAACCTTTTCATATCAAAAAATGCCTTTTGGCCTTAAGAACGCTAGAGCCACTTTTCATTGGGCTATGACCTTGATATTCCATGATCACAAATCGATTATCGAAGTATTTTTGGATGACCTTGTTGCTCATTCTCGTATGAGAATGCGTCATTCCTATCATTTGAGATTAGTATTCGAAAGGTGCCGCCATTATTTGGTCAGGTTAAATCCTCACAAGTGCATCTTTTGCATGAAGTTTTTTTTCTTATTAGGGTTCATTGTTTCCAAGGAGGGTATAAGAGTCGACCCTTTGAAGGTTGACGAAATACTTCAGTTGTCTCCCCCGAGGAACATTAGACATCTTCAATGTTTGCATGGCATGTCAAATTTCTTACAGAGATTAGTTGTCAACTTTTCCAATTTGACTAGAGGCTTTATGCGTCTATTAAAAAAGGACACCACCTTTTGTTGGGATGAGCGAGCCCAGGAGTCCTTTGATGTTCTTAAGTGAGCCCTAGCATCGGCCCCAGTGATTAGTCCCCCAGATTATAGCTGTGATTTTCTACTTTATGTGGCAACGTCCATGGAGACAATTGGTATGGTATTGGTTCAAGAGGATGAGGAGCTCCAAGAGCATGTCATATACTATCTGAGCCAGAATCTTATTGACGTGGAGATCCGTTATTCCCATGTTGAGAAGCTTGCCTTAGCTACCATAAATGTGGTTCAAGGGTTGAGACATTATATTCTCCTTCGCCAGACCTTGGTTGTAGCCCATGTCAATCTGTTTCAATTCATCCTCACTCGAAGAATGATTAGGGAAAATTATAATAAATGGATTGTCATCTTGCAAGAATTTGACCTCAAGTTTGTTTCGGCAAAATTGAAGAAATCATTAATTTTTGCGGAGCTTATATTAGATTTTCCAAGCAAAGCCGAGGAGATGGTTTGTGAAGATACGTTTATCGATGAGCACATCTTCTTAATATCAACTTTGGACCCATGGTATGGGGATATTATTATATATTTATAAACATTGAAGGTCCCCACTCACCTCTCACGGGATGAACAACGAAGATTACATCACGTATCTAATAATTACCTCATAGTGGGTAATACCTTGTACGGCCGTGGGGTAGATTCCATTTTACGTCATTGCCTAACTCATGAGGAGCTTGAGCTTATGCTGAATTATTGCCACGGAGGGGCGTGTGGTGGTCATTTATCCGGGCTTTATATAGCCCAAAAAATCTTGAGAGTGGGTTATTTCTAGCTGTCTATCTTTAAATATTGTGTAGATGCGGTCAAGAAGTGTTACCCTTTCCAAGTGTTTGCACGGAATATGTGCTCGCGACCTGCCCCATTACATGCCATCAGCACCGTCAGTCCCTTCACTAAGTGGGGGATTGATTTTATGGATTGCAACCCAGCTTCAGTTGGGGGGAATCATCATATCATAGTGGTTGTTGACTACTTCACAAAATGGGTTGAGGCCATGCCTACAGTTAAATCCGACGGTGAGACAGCCGCGCACTTCATATTCAACCAGATTATTACTCGGTTTGGTATTTCGAAGGAGATTGTCACCAACCATGGCTCGTACTTTCAGAATCGTATGATGGAAGAGTTGACATCAAAGTTAGGATATAAGTAGGATAATTCCTCCTCTTATTACCCTCAAGCAATTGGACAAGTAGAAGCAGTGAACAAATCACTCAAATCCATTCTCCAATGAACCATCACACAAAGCAAGACTAATTGGCACATTATGTTATATCCTGCTTTGTGGGCTTATAGAACTGCTATTAAGACTGCCATGGGTTTTTCTCCATATCAGCTTGTACATGGAGTGGAGTCAATATTGCCGATTGAGTGCGAGATTCCTTCTTTGAAGCTAGCCATAGAGCTCTTACCAGACACTTCCCCATTAGAGGAGCGTTTGGTCCACCTAGAGCAACTTGATGAGCAATGTCGAGATGCCTTGTTGGCTCTAGAAGTGAATAAGTGTTGCATTAAGGTCCAGTACAATAAGTCTGTCCGTCCAAGGAGGTTTAGTGAGGGAGACTTGGTCCTTTTGTGGGATCAACCGAAAGAACGCTTAGGGGCAGGAAAGTTTAACCCCATGTGGCATGGTCCTTACATCGTTAAATGTGTGTTAGAGAAGGGTGCTTATGAGTTAGTGGATTATGAGGGAATGGCCTTGGTAGAGCCTAGAAATGGGCTCTATCTCAAAAAGTACTATGCATTATTTTCAGCCAAGGCTAGTTATTGTATATTATTGTACAGTTTTGCATAGGTAGATCTTTTTCTTATGGTGATTGGGTTTGTGATTAGTTTCCGTTTCTTTTGGCAGATGTCAATGGAATCTTCCACCTTCATAGGATTCACAGATGGTGCAATCCATCACACTCAACACTCAGCTTCTGTTGCTTGGGTGATTTATACTCCTATGGGTCAGGTATTGTCTTCAGGAGGCATATGTTTACGACCCTCTTCAAACAATGTTGTTGAGTATAGTGCCATTATTGAGCTTCTACGGGATGCCATTTCACATGGTGTTCTCTCTCTTGAGGTACAACTTGATTCAGAGTTAGTAGTGTCACAGCTTAATGGTTTGTACCATGTTAGAGATTCAACATTATTAAGAAGATTCTTACGTGTGAGATTGTTAGAACGAAAATTTGACAATATAACATACATACATGTTTCAAGAATTAATAATCAAGTTGCTGACTCATATGCTTACTACGTGTTAGATTGGAATTTGTTTCATACACAATAAGCTCATCACAAACATAAATTTTTACACATGTAAATAAATAAATCGATCATCATAAAAGTTTTTATAAACATCCAAAATGTGGTAATACATTATGTCATAATACAAAACTGGGGCTCTCGAGCCACCAAAATATAATACACGGCACTACAAAATATATCACTCCCAGGTATCTAAGCCTATGGAGGAGGAGGGGGGTTGTGATCATGGAATGTCACCACGGCTCTAGCTAGCAATCGAAATAGCCACACCCATGCTCGTGGTACACCCACCACCTGGTGCTGCATGGCCTTAGGAAAGTCCTCAACTTGCGCCATTGGTGCTTTGTGTGTCAATCTCACAAACTTTTTATGAATTCTTCAGAGCGTTGTTGGAGCAGGGTCCCACAGCTACAGTAGAAGCTGCTAGTTTTAGTGGATAGATAATTTTTGGTGAAGAGAAGATAAGATAGAGCTACGACACCGTAGCACATTTCCAGCTAACAGAGCAGAGCCGAAAACCATGAATTTTAAGATAGAAAAGTCAAGAAAGATGATGGTACCTGAGCGTCCGAGAAGAGA
This sequence comes from Pseudotsuga menziesii, assembly GCA_001517045.1. Taxonomy (NCBI): domain Eukaryota; kingdom Viridiplantae; phylum Streptophyta; class Pinopsida; order Pinales; family Pinaceae; genus Pseudotsuga; species Pseudotsuga menziesii. The sequence continues at coordinate 113,781 of LPNX010305326.1, forward strand.
GAGCTCACCCACTGCATTGAATGCAGCGGTGGAGAGAGGAGGGCTCAGCAACCCTCATAAAGGAAAAGGAGAAACGAGGCTGAAGCATTGAAGACGAAGGATAGAAAAGTGAAGCGGTGCACAGTACCCATGATCAGTGCCGGGAAGCATGGAAGACTGCAGAGAGCTGTGGTGTGATGGAAAGCGGCTACCTCAAGTACAGATATGGCTGACTGTCACTAATTAGGGTTTGGGTTACTGTTGGGACATGCCCACAGTGTTGTAATGGCAAGACCTTCGGGCTGCCTATAAAAGGATACATTTTGTATTGTAAAGGGTTAGACATTAGCGGGTTCGTCCAGTAGTTAGTTGTTTTGTTGATTATCAGACAGTTGTAAAAGTCAAGCTTTGGTTCTGTTATTAGCGGTAGCAATATTACTGTAACCAGTAGCTGGCTTATAGAGCATGCATGTAACGATCCGCAGGGATCGATAGAGAGGGAAGAGTATATTGTAAGAGAGACAATATAGAGATAGAAAGAAGATCTAAGAGAGAAGATCTAGAGCTGCATATGCGGTGCAACAGAACTGTGTTTTACCTTCCCCTGAGCTATAATGAAAACACAGTTCTTTGGACGTAACTTCCATCCTGGAGGTGAACCACGTTAAAATCGTGTGTTATGTGATTGGATTATGTGTTATGTTACTTGTGCAGTTATCAGTTATTTCATGAACTTTGTTTATAGTTTAATGAATGAATGTGTTAATCAATTTATAGCAATATAGGAGGAAGACATAAGTTGAAGTCTTTTGGCATGTTGTATGTGGGTTCATTTATGCTTTGCTAGAACAGTCACTAGTCGCAGTATTGGACAGCCTTGTATGTTGAGTCTTGCACATCGAAACGAGCAACGCTAAGTGCGCTAGGCCACGGAGGTAGGATATCGCAGAGAGGCGATACCGCACTGGCAGAGGAGCTACGGTGCGCGATACCGCAGGTTGAGGGCTTAGTGTTGGGCAGGAGCTGCGTGTCACACGGTGCGTGGTGATGCGATAAGGCTGGAGTTATGGCGAGTCAGTTAAAGTGCGTGACATGGAAAGGGACCGCACGACAGTAGAAGGGACCTCTCACGGCTAGAGGAGCTGCGAGATGAGGAGATCGCACGATGCGAGCAGAGGAGTCACGCGATGCACAGAGAAAGAGATCTCGCAGCTAGAAGAGTTGCGAGTCATATGAAAAGACGCCACAGAACCTGGTCCAAGACACTTGATTCCTTGGCCAACCCATTAGAATCACTTCGGGTGATACTTCAGGCCACTTCGCGGTCTGTTGCAAAAAGGGCCAGTGAGATAGGGGTGTTGTTGGTTGATTATAGTAAACCCGGGTCTTCCCATGATAACCAAAAAATGGTTCCGTTGTTGGCTTTGAACAAACAGAGCGCTGATGTTCTAGTGGCGTCCTACTAGAGACGAACTCAACGAGTGGGTTTGGTCTAACCTGAAAGAGTTTGCTGAACGAGAGAACAGGAGCCGTAAACTGAACACAGAGGCCCGGCTACAAAAAATATCATTACAGACATACATGCGATATTCTTTGCTACCTTTGGAAACGAGCTTTATGACTGGTTAGCAAAGCTAACTGATATAGGCATATTTAAAAAGAAAAGAGACATTGTCTGGACACCGAAGCTGATTCAGACCGTGGAGAACCTTGATAATCCCCTCACGAGGGTAGTAGACTTCTGACTTGTGAGTGTGCTAGGAGGCTTCGTCACAGAGTTTGTAGTTGACCAGACGAAAAGCTTCAGTGAGGATGAGCACTACTTCTTCAAAAGATATCGTGGTAAGTACCTAAGATCTTTAAACTTGATCATTAATATGGTATTACATGAAAAAGGAACAATGGATCTAGTTTCAGATGAGTAAGTAGCGATAGTAATGTCACAAGAGTTTGAAAGTGATTTTGATGACATTGGACGAACACGTAGTGGAAAGAAGTATAAAGTAGATTTCAGATCTCCAATATTTGAAGACAGTCCAGATAATACTAGACATCAGAGTCATAGTACCGCAGAAGAACCAGAGGGGGGTATCCCTTACCACCCCTATACCCCACAGAAATAGACCGGGACTCAGAGTAATCTCATAGGTACTCCATCCAGTAGCTCACAGATAGTACCTACTACCGCTACATCGCCTTCACCTACACCGCCGAGTGGTAGAAATCCAGTCAATCAGAACCCACTGCAGAGAAATAGAATGGGAGATGATATGAAGCTACCTACCTTTAAAGGTACAGGAGTAGAGGACCCGAAATAGCATTGGTTTCTATGCGAAGCCATGTGGACCATTAAAACAATAAATGATGATAACATTAAACTTGTACAGTTGGTCACCACATTGAGAGAACGAGCTTTAACATGGTATATGAAGTACGCTGCCATACCCAGAACACTCATCCAGGTCAAGACCGCCATGATTAAAGAGTTTAAGAAACCTAAGTTTGAGTCACAGTGCATAACATAACTCAAAGACATCAAGCAATTACCCACAGAGTCGGTGTGGGACTTTGATCAGAAATTCAAAGCCCTTATAGACCAAGTCAGTTTTGAGTTCGCGCCGGAGCAGCATAAGGAATGGTTTATTGCAGTGCTGCTCCCTCACATTAGACTGCCGTTAATGCAGTAGAAACTCCAGACACAGGATGACGTGTTGGAGATGGCAATGAAACTTGAGGCTTCACCTCTAGCTGAGACTAGTATAGGCATGGCAACTTTATAGAACCAGTTGGCTAATATTACATTACAGTTGCATGAGCTGAAGAAAGGGAAAGAAGTTGCGCAAGAGATATAGTGCATAAAATGTAAAGCACAGGGCCATAGTAAAGACAATTGTCCGGTCTTTGTAGAATATATAGCAACAGGGGCTCCTAACCCCTTACCACACACCCACGGGCCATGGTGCGAGATATGCAAAACGCGAGGAGACTTACCTCACCATTGCCCTCTACTTCAGAAGTATGTGCAGACACCTAAGAACTTATACTGCATCTTCTACAAGTCTGTAGGCCATCAGGAACAATATTGCAGAGCCTATGACATGATGGTTGGAGCAAAGCAAGACTTGTACAGAGTCTAGTCAGAGACACAGGGTCCAACAGCAGGACCACAGCAGGATCCGGCTTATGGTGGTCGGGGTGGAGGATTCAGAGGACGAGGCCGAGGAGGAGGCTTCAGCGGAGCAGAAGGATTTGGCCGTAGAGAAGGTTTTGTCCGTGGTCATGGCCCAGTTACTTGTTACAACTGTGGAGTTGTAGGACACTATGCTAGGTATTGTCAGAGCCCCACTACCACATGTAATTATTGTAAATCTTATGAACACACTATAGAGGAATGTCCTACCTTGATAGCTAAGATCAGAGAACCTAAGCCAGCAGTAGACTAGAACATCTAGCTTATTGCTGCTAAGTAGGCAGAGCCAGAACTAAGAGTCAATATTATGACTCGTAGTGGTGTTTCTACCAGTGGGACATTGCAAGAGAGGGAAAAGAACACATGACAGCCGTGGGTGCGCAGAGCTCCTAACAAAGCAACACCACTCAACCTACAAAAGAACAAACAAACATTTCAGGAAGCTAAGGCTTTCTTTGATGAACCTACCCAATCAGGATCGTAGGTACCACCATCTAGGGGCATACCGCAGCAAGCACCTTGTGGCGATAGCCCTGAACAGATACCGCAGGTTACCACATCGGGAAGATGCGACGAGGATGAATCGATAGGAAGCGTACAATCCTTCCTGCACAGTTTCTTGAAACTTGTGAGAAATGAAAAAGCTATTGGCGAGCTCCAGTGCATCATAGATCAGTGTTAGCAACCTTCTCTCTTGGGCAGTGCACACCGCGTTGTTCATAATATTACAGGACATACAAGGACCGGAAGAGAGATGAAGCTCACAGCACAGATTGGAGAGTTTGAAATGGATGAGGTCGTCTTAGATCTAGGATCAGAGGTGAATGTTCTGACTAAGCAGACATGGGAACAGATGGGTATCCCTCAGTTAGTCAGATCGCCTATCCACCTGATATTAACTAAGCAACCGCGAGTATCACCATTGGGTCGACTGCCATAGGTGCCAGTTGACATTGACGGAGTTTGCAGTTTTACGGACTTTGAAGTTATAGAAATCATTCGTGACAGTCGACCGTATCCAGCATTATTAAGTATCGATTGGGTGATCGGTAACATGGCTATCATCGACCTAAAGATAAGACAAATGACCTTTGAGAACACGTAGATCTGGGTCATCGCGTCGTTGGATCCTTTCCAGGGTCCTAGATATATTGAACCTATCCGAGTAGAGGAGGAGGCACGTAACATGGAGAGTCTCTATCAGATGACCACAAACCAGAGCGACTAAGTAAATCCAATGGTAGATGGGAACATTATTTGGCGATGCGACAGCTCATGCGCATCGGATTCAGATGTTGGTCTAGAGAACTGGCAGAACAGACTTCACGAAGTCTCAACGCATAGGTGCGCTTACTTGACTAAGTCACTGCGATGGATTGGTGCAGAGATCAATGAGATTCCATCATATCATGGTATGATAGATATCCAGGACTTCCTTGAGCAGTTTGAGCAACAGATTCCTCATGAACAGAGGATCGCAGCTATGGATCTTGCAGTACGAGCCACACCTGCAAGATGGTGGTACGCGCATAAAGAGAACATTGCATCTTGGGATGATATTAAAAGATTGATGGCGATCAGATTCTCCATTGACACCGATTGCATCCAGCAAAAGTACACAGGAGAGAGTGACCCCAGGTCACACATTCAGACATGCGAACAAAATTGGTCGAACATTCCCAAGGATGAATGGGTTCACCGATTCATTCATACTTTGGACACAGTTCCAAGGAACTGGTACACAGAGACTGAATTACGCAAGGGAACAACAACATGGCCACTTATGATGGACAGCTTTCTACTCACCTTCGCTTTTGAATCTGAGTATCCAGGTGTTGATCAGGCCCTACAAGTAATAAAGATCAAGATATTTGAGGACTGTACCCCATCAGTACAGACTCAGCTTGATTGGGCCATTCAGTTAATAGAGGCGCTAGAATGCTACAACTTTCAAGAAGAACCAAGATACAAGGATGAGGATTCTCGCAACACCAACATTCCGGAGTCAGAAGGGACTCGCGATGTTGGGGGACCACAGTTAGATATTTCAGCAATCATAGAGCCCATCAAGATTAAAAAGATCAATATTGGCATAGATGCAGAACCTAAGTTTGCCTCTATTGGAGACTATTGGAACGATGAAACAGTCGGACAGATTGTAGATTTGCTACATGACTATCAGGACCTATTTCCCACCAAGTTCATAGAGATGAAGGGAATAGTTGGAGACCTGGGAGTCATGAGGATACCATTGAAGGAGGATGCTAGACCAGTCAAGCAGCGCCCATATAGATTGAATCCACACTACAAAGAAAAAGTAAAAGACGAAATCGATAAGATGCTGGCGGCAGGCATCATTGAGCTGGTAGAAGAAAGTGAATGGGTTAGCCCCATGGTCATACAGGAAAAGAAAACCAAAGGAGACATTAGGATCTGCGTCGATCTGTGCAAGCTCAACGATGCATCGCTTCATGATCCATTTTCGACACCGTTCACTGATGAAGTGTTATACAATGTGGGAGGACAGGAGGTCTACTCCTTCACTGATGGCTTCTCAGGCTACCACTAGATCAGAATACATCTAGAAGATCGATCCAAGACCACATTTGCAACAGAACGGGGCTCGTTCTAGTATATGGTAATGCCCTTTGGTCTTAAGAATGCACCAGCTATATTTTCTAGAGTAGTAGTTGCTGTATTTAAAGAATACATTCATAAATTCCTAGAAGTATATTTCGATGATTGGACTATATTTGGACTAATCGACAAGCACATAGGAGACTTAAGACTGATGTTAGAGAAATGTAGGCAGTACCAGATTTCTCTAAATTTTAAAAAAATGTATATTTTGTGCACCATTCGTTATTTTGTTGGGTCATATTGTGTGTAGACAAGGCTTGATGGTAGATCCCGCGAAGATCGCCATCATTGTAAATCTTCCAGCACCCAACTCAGTTAAGCAACTGAGGACAGTACTTGGTCATACTGAGTACTACAGAAAGTTCATCAAGGGCTATGCAAAGATTACAGCACCAATGGAGAAACTGCTAAAGAAGGATGTAAAATTCCTATGGAATGAGGAATGTCAGCAGAGTCTAGACATACTTAAGGAGAAGATGGTTACAACACCCATCCTAGTATTTCCAGACTGGACTAAGCTATTTCATGTACATGTGGATGCATCTGGCATCACACTAGGGGTTGTTCTAACACAACCAGGAGAAGGAGATATTGACCTTCCTATCGCATACTCCAGTAGAAAGCTCTCGACGGTAGAAAAGAACTACACCATAACAGAAAGAGAAGGCCTAGCTATGGTGTATGCACTGCAGAAGTTCAGACACTACTTGTTGGGTGCCTCGTTTAAGATGTTCACTGACCATTCCGCGTTAAAGTATTTGGTCAATAAGCAAGTGTTAGGGGGGAGAATCTGCAGATGGTTACTCCTCTCCCAGGAGTATGATTTTGAAATCATTGTGAAGCCAGGAAGACAAAATGCCGGACCTGATCATCTGTCACGGTTAGACTCAGGAGAAGAGCCAAGTAACCTAGATGACAATCTTCCAGATGCGCCGTTGTTTTCTATCCAGATCGCAGACGACTACCATGCCGATATTATTCAATTCCTCACTACAGGAGTAGCGCCTAATGAGTTTACTAAGCAGCAAAAGATGCAGTTGGTTGTTAAAGCAGCAGACTTCACCCTGATCGCAGGACAGTTATACAAGTTAGGTCCAGATGAAGTTTTGCGTAGATGTGTGATGCCGCATGAAAAAGACACTATTATCAGAGAGGCACATTCAGGAACCGTAGGAGGTCATTTCACAGGAAAGCCGACTATGCAGAAAATCCTGGAGGCAGGATTATGGTGGCCTACGTTGCATAAAGACACCAAGGACTTTTGCAGATGCTGCGATATCTGCCAAAGGGTAGTAAAACCCTCGTGATGCGATGAAATGCCACTGCGACCATAGGTTACGCTGCGCGCATTTGAAAAATGGGCTATAGATTTTGTGGGTCCTATCAATCCACTAGGAAAGTGCACTGGTGCGAGATATATTATCACCAGAACAGAGTTCCTCACCAGATGGGCAGAGGCCAAAGCAGTAAAGAATTGTGATGCTGCTACAGCCGCACAGTTCCTTTTTGAGAACATCATCAGTAGATTCGGATGCCCAGTAATTTTGATGAGCGACCAAGGTACCCATTTCTTGAACAACACTATTGAGGCCTTGATAGAAGAATTCCAGATTCAACACCATAAGAGCACTCCCTACCATCCTCAGGCTAATGGTACGGTGGAGGCCTTTAACAAGATTTTAGAAAATGCACTTACCAAGATCTGCAAAATCCAAAGGAACGATTGGGACCTTAGAGTTAATGCTGTATTTTGGGCTTACAGGACCACATGCAAGAAACTTATAGGACACACGCCTTTTAGCTCGGTATATGGACAGGAGGCTGTTATGCCTATGGAGTATATTCTTCCCAGCTTAAGAATCGCTCGGATCACAGGGATGACTGATACAGACACAGTGGAGGAAAGGCTAGCATAGCTGCTTGCCTTAGAAGAAGATAGATTCATCGCGGGATTCCATCAGAAAGTGTAGAAGGCACGAGAAAAAGCTTGGCACGAAAGACACATTAAGAGTAAGAATTTCCAGATCAGAGACCTAGTGCTCCTCTATGATAGCAAATTCATTAAATTTCCAGGGAAGTTCAAGACGCATTGGCTGGGGCCATATCAGATACAGCAAGTTACAGAGGGAGGTGTTGTTCAGCTCAGCAAGCTGGATGGGGAGCTTCTTCCCACTTGGATTAATGGCAGTAGGCTTAATCTCTATAGTGATAGCCACCCTGCCTCTCAGCCCTAGCTTAGCCAGTTTATGGTGGTGTAGATGTCCAGTGTAGTTGAAAGGAGGCATCGCATCGGGAACTAGTCTACACCGGCAGGTATTTTCTAAGTATGAGGAATTGCATAAGGTCGCTTCATTTTGCGTAAGTCATTAGTGGCCTAAAAAAAAACTAAAAAAAACTAAAAATTAAGTATTGTTTTACGCAGGTGATGCGGAGTCGTATCGCGGCAGTGCGATGTTTCCCCGTGCCACGTATTCAGTTTTGCAACCGACAGAGGGCCAGTCAAATCACCCTCTGACAGGCAGTTAATGAGGAAATGAATGGTATATCTTACCATAGATTTGGCAGTAGTATAATAAATTTTTCCATATTTGGAAAATCTCTGACAAGACCGGTGCCTGTACACACAAGTTTAGAGGGAAATTCGATCGGGTTTCCGCATTTATTAAGGATCAGATGATGGGTATGGTCTTGTCCAGGCATTTATTACAACCGACAGGTTCATTCTAGATGATCGTTGTGTCCGAGATTATTGTATTGGGCATAAAATCAGAAAGAATTCAATTGGAATGGTTACGTTTGCAGAAAAATCGAGAGCTATAGAGTAAGTTGTTAAGAATTCTCTGTCTAGAGCTCAGTTGGTTACAGAGTGCTGTGATTTTCAGAAGTTGCAGCCATTGCACATCCACCATTTCACACAAACTGGGTTCTATTCGAGGATGAACCCCTAGAAGCGTTACTGAAACGGTTCGAGCGTACTGGCCTTGCAGCTCCTATGACGACGTCATCTAAGAGTACCCCACCAAGCTCGTCACAAACGAGAGAACCGCCAAAGATGAGGAGCCATTCCTAGCTAAGAGAGGGATCCAGTTTGGAGCTGGAAGACAAAGTCCTTAGTGCAGCAGACTACCTTATACCATGAGTTGAAGGTGCTCCAGAGGTCAAAATCCCCAAGAGTGGTAAGTTAACTATTCCCATCCCGCCAATAGATTCCCGAGTAAAGGAAAATGAAGATCTAGTAGGATATGCTGGTGTTGTTAAATTTATAGATTATAACCTGGGAGACGGTAAGACGTACCCTCACTTAAATTTAGATTAGTATCTTGTGATTGAGAAGAACCCAAGGACAGGTAGAGATGAATTTGTTCCCATGGCACATGTCTAGATTCTTGAGCGCTCAGGTCTGCTCAATTTGTTGTGACTACCCCATTTTGGATGTGGTGTAGAGGTCAATGATGTGGTCCGTGTCCTACTTTCATGTGTACATGGATGTTATCTATAGCTAGGCAACAGGATTGACCTAAACATCGACTTGATACATCGCATCACTGGGCTATCCAAGACTAGTAAAGACCCTGAGATACAGATAACAGGAAAGACCAAGGATTCCAAGCTGCCACCAGCCTTATTTAATAAGTATCAGCTACAGAGAGGAGGCAGGGATTATGACATCACAAGCTTACAAAATGATACACTCAGATTTATAGCCATCCTGCTTGCAGGTAGACTGCTAACCAAGGTCCGACCAAAGGAAGTCATAGGATCAGTAATCAACCTGGCCATACAAGTCATAGAGGGCGAGCAGTTCAATTGGTCCTTATTTTTATTAAACATTCTTTAGGAATATTGTTTGGCAGCATAGGATGAAGCAAACCACCCTTTCCATTTCTCATGGCTACTTATACTATGTGCATTCATCGACTGGAAGGAGCCGCCCAATACCTAGTTCCCACAGATCGCAAGTGGAGCGTCCAGAGGAGTGCGCTATGCCAACTTATGGGACATCAACAACCAAGCAAAGAAAAAGGTTAACACGATAGTATTCTATGAATACTATAAGATTTTGAAGAAAATTATCCAAGAATCACCACGGATCAGCAGGGAGACCATGGACATATATGATAACTGGCTAAAGTTTTTGGCAGACAGCCATAGAATCTATCTGATGCCAAAAAGGACTAAAAGGGATGATTGGGCTAATGGATTGTTCAGAATGAATGAAAAGGACGTCGAAGACATCATCAAGGACTTTGATGCCCAATGGTGGCAAGAATACGAAGATACTACACCACTGTCATCATATACCGTGCAGACAGACCCATCAGAAAAGGGCAAAGACAAAATGGAGACCCAGGAACAAGGAACAACAGAAGTGCCACCACTAGGCGAAAAGATAAAGATCCACCTGAAGGGCCAATAGAGGCACACCCTCCAAAGACTGGAGAACAAGAGACCATAGAGACACAGAAGAAGAAAAAACAAAAAACTTCAAAACTAGTTCTGAAGACTGCATTAACAGATGATGATTATGAACTCATCGCAACAAGGACGTGTGACACACTGAAGGACTCATTTGAAGTGGTGAAGACATCGCAGGAAAAGATACAGAGCATTGTATAAAAGCAGCTTCTATACTTAAAAACAATTACAGAGAAGACTGCCATGATGCACATTCCATCAGTAAAGGCGACCGCCGCAGAAACTTCGACATCGTCGATGTCTCGCGAGGAAAGCTTAGCAATAGATTGCCTCAATACAGTGTTGATTCCCCCAGGAAGCATCCGATTCCCTGTGACAATGAAGGACCCACCAGTACAGTTTAGGCAACCCATCGAGGTTAACCTTGTAGAGTTCCATATTGATTAGTTGCAGATGATCTAGCAGCAGCTAAGCGCAGAGCTCAGGAGTAGAGAGCTCGCGACTTACAAACAGAATACGCAGCTGAAGCAACAGAATGCAGCACTCGCTACCAACTATCAGAAGAAGGCAGACGAGTTAAAAACATATCAAGACAAAGATTAGGAACTCTCTCAAGTACTAAAGTGCATCGCATTAGAGCTACCCAAATGTAACATCGAGTTTGCGTTGCCTACGCCACAGAAGCTAAGAAGAGTTGCAGATAGAGCGAAGGCTTTGGAAGAAACCGTGGTGAGAATGGACAAAGAAGTGGCCAGGATGAAGGTAGACCATGAAGTGCAGATCACCGAGCTTGAGGCTCACATACGAGACACCTCCTAGGCAGACCCGAAAGCGCGAGTAGATGCCTTTCGGCTCACTTCCGCACAGATGAAATCTAGCATCGATGAAGCACTGTCGGTACTCACGGAGGCGACGAACACATGGGCCGAGTTAGATGATCCATCGAAAAAAGTATAATTTCAGCAAAGTATTCAGCAGATAGAGAATACTACAGAAGCAATGAAAGAAGAAATTAAGGGCTTGGCAGCTCTTCAGAAGATGAGAAAGACAAAGGAGATGAACTGCTTGTAGCAGGAAGCACAGCGATTAAGAACAAAGGAGATACACATCAATGACCTGCTTCAACCCTACTAGGAGCAAATCACCGAGTTAGTCGATACGGTTGAGCAGAAAGTGAGGGAGCTCACTACCACTAGAGAGGAAACTGATGCCATAGAAGATGCCAGTATTAGTCAAGCTTTGATGCAGAAGGAAGTCGCAGGACTTCGAGACAGGTTGCAGAGGACTTCACAGGAAGCCAAGGCAAAGCTACAGCAGGAGAAGCCCGCTGGAAGTGGCTCGAGGACGAGCCACAAGTAAGTGTTAGGGGACTGTTGGAGCAGGGTCCCGCAGCTACAGTAGAAGCTGCCAATTTTAGCGGATAGATAAGTTTTGGCGGAGAGAAGATAAGATAGAGCTACGACACCGTAGCACGTTTCCAGCTAACAGAGCAGAGCTGGAAACCATGAATTTTAAGATAGAAAAGTCAAGAAATATGACGGTACCTGAGCGGCCGAGAAGAGAGAGCTCACCCACTACATTGAAGGCAGCGACAGAGAGAGGAGGGCTCAGCAACCCTCATAAAGGAAAAGGATCAACGAGGCTGAAGCATTGAAGATGAAGGATAGAAAAGCGAAGCGGTACACAGTACCCATGATCAGCGCCGAGAAGCATGAAGACTACAGAGAGCTGTGGTGTGATGGAAAGAGGCTACCTCAAGTAGAGATATGGCCGACTGTCACTAATTAGGGTTTGGGTTACTATTGGGACAGGCCCACAGTGTTGTAATGGCAAGACCTTTGGGATTCCTATAAAAGGATACATTTTGTATTGTAAAGGGTTAGACATTAGCGGGTTCATCCAGTAGTTAGTTGTTTTGCTGATTATCAGATAGTTGTAAAAGTCAAGATCTGGTTCTGTTATTAGCGGTAGCAATCTTACTGTAACCAGTAGCTGGCTTATAGAGCATGCATGTAACGATCCGCAGGGATTGACAGAGAGGGAAGAGTATATTGTAAGAGAGATAATATAGAGATAGAAAGAAGATCTAAGAGAGAATATCTAGAGCTGCATATGCGGTGCAGCATAATTGTGTTTTACCTTCCCCTGAGCTATAATGAAAACATAGTTCTGTGGACGTAACTTCCATCCTGGAGGTGAACCATGTTAAAATTGTGTGTTATGTGATTGGATTATGTGTTATGTTACTTGTGCAGTTATCAGTTATTTCATGGACTTTGTTTACAGTTTAATGAATGAATGTGTTAATCAGTTTATAGCAATATAGGAGGAAGACATAAGTTGAATTCTTTTGGCATGTTGTATGTGGGTTCATTTATGCTTTGCTAGAAAAGTCACTAGTCACAGTATTGGAAAGCCTTGTATGTTGATTCTTGCACGTCAACACGAGAAACGCTAAGTGCGCTAGGCCACGGAGGTAGGATATCGCAGAGAGGCGATACCGCACCGGCATAGGAGCTGCAGTGCATGATAGCGCAGGTTGAGGGCTTAGTGTTGGGCAGGAGCTGTGTGTCGCACGGTGCGCGGCGATGCGATAAGGCTGGAGTTATCACGAGTCAGTTAAAGTGCACGATGTGGAAAGGGACTGCAGGGCAGTAGAAGGGACATCTCGTGGCTAGAGGAGCTGGGAGATGAGGAGATCGCGCGACGCGAGCAGAGGAGTTGCACGATGCATAGAGAAAGAGACCTCGCAGCTAGAAGAGCTGTGAGTCATAAGAAAAGACGCCACAGAACCTGGTCCAAGACACTTGAGTCCTTGGCCAACCCATTAGAATCACTTTGGGTGAGACTTTAGGCCACTTCGCAGTCTGTTGCCGAAAGGGCCAGTGAGCTAGGGGTGTTGTTGGTTGATTATAGTAAACCCGGGTCTGCCCATGATAACCAACAAGCGTTCGCTCCACATCCACACCCATGATGTCGTCTCCTCTTCCCCTTCATCTATGATGAGGGAAGCCTTCAAGCCACCGTGGTCCCACATCTGCATGCATATGGTAGATGTCACTATGTATTATCACCCAAAAACATGTCTTTTGATTCCACATAATCAAAAAACACAAAAAAATTATATAACTCAAAATTTTTAAAAAGAGGATTGAGATTCGTTACCAATGTCACCGTATGTCGATCCTGGTGGTAGCGGCATGTTTGGGTCTCCCTGAAAGTATATCCCCACATAGGGGTAGTCATCGATGGTAACTATCTGTCGTCGCCACCATGGAAAGAAATCAGCTGGATAGGGGTTGGGCACCCTACCTCCACCCAGTCTATGCATTGCATCTTCCCAACACCGTTGGGCCAAATCTCGAGCTTCGTGTATAGGAACGTCAACTCTAGGGCTCAATCCCAAAACACGCTCGAAGAAGAACGTGCTCAGTATGCTGCTGAAACCAAAATTTTGCACCCTACCCATCTTGCAGTCATTGAGCTATTGTTTCATGTTGCTTAACAATTTTGTACTGCAGTCATAAAATATGGGCCTCATGCACTCCACAGCATAGAACATCAATGGCCATGAGGCCTGGTGGAGTGAGGCTAACCTCGATATCCTGCCCAGTGTCAGTAGAATGGCCTTTAGGCCTAGCACCTATATGGAGTTAGTTGGGATCTGACTCCCCACCTTCTCCATGTCCAGGTAGCAGTATATTGCAATGTACTCATCTATAGTCAGGCCACCTCCGGGCCCACAAGAGTGTAGGTTCACCACTTCCCCCTGTAAGGAAAGTCTAGTAATAAAGTATATGTCCTCCACTTCTATGGTGAGGGGCATCCCGTCTATCTAGAACGACTCTGAGTCTAGATCCCAGTAGTCTACTAGCATCTGCAACAGTCTTGGTTTGGCTCATACCACCAAGACACCAGAACTTGTAGAGCCTGCATGACCGCAAAGCTTGTTGAGCCATTAAATCTGCCTTACTGCCCCTTCTACATCATCGTGCTCACGTTCTCTCCATTTTAGAACCATTCTACACATAAAATTTGAGTTTGATCCATTAGAATACTTAAAAATCATTGAGCGCAGCCTCATACGTGACTATTTGCTAAACAACCACGTATGTACATGACTTTGAGGGCATTTTCCACGTATATCCAGCCCTATACGCGGAAAAATCCTCGATTTCTGCGTGGGCTGAGGTGTGCATTTAAGATGGGCCTAGAATCCTAAATACACCATGGAAATTGATAAAATTTGTATCAAAATGAAAAAGTAGAGCATGGGTAAGTAACTCGAAAAAACGGTAGTGGATTTTGTCAGCTGGATCTCCTAGAATTCGTTGTTGAAGTTCTGAGCTCAATTGGGTAAAAATTTCAAATGTTATATAATGTTTTGAATTTTTTACTATTTATAGAAAATTTTCAAATTTTTGAAAATTTTTACCCCCTTTTCTATAGTTTGGACTGTTTCTAATCCTTCTGGACAGTTTTTGGACTAATTTATGATGTAGAAGACCATTTTGAGCATCGTTTCGATAGTTGCTTTGACCTGTTCGTGCCCATTACAGATATGATGTTTAAACTGGAATATAGGTTAGGATCACCTCTAATTGCATTTTGCATGAACTTATGACCGTTTCATTATAGCCTTAGGTATGAACCCATTCTATTATGTCACAGAACCTTCTTGCTGTTTTAGAAGTGGCATTATGTGAATGGTAGAACTTGACCTTACATGGGTACCCTAGTTAGCACCTTATTTGCATTTGGTGTCCATGCCGACATTTTGTCCCTTAGGGTGTGGGAGTCCATTGTATAGTATTGCCATGACATTTCACAAGAGCCTCATACTCCTCTTGATCTTTTGCTAGACTATTTCCCTCAGGACTCCCTTATGTCAAGTTGTAATTGCATTATCATCAACTTTTCCTGCCTTATTGAGCCTTACGCCGGCTTCCCTGACATTGAGTTTCAGCCATATTGCCCGAGTTTTTCTCATGTCTAGCCATGCAGAGCCATTTTATATATCCTTTGCATCTTGATTCCCTATCTTTACCAGGAGGGGACTTTCCCCCAAGTGTCGCTATCCTACACATGTATCTTTGCATTGAGAATAGGTATTGTCCACTGCTTGGAACTAGTTTGTTTGCCTATTATGACACTCGTCTCCTCCTAGTCTGTAACTATAAAGCAGTTTTATTCTTTTTCAAGCTTTTTAAATATTTGAAAAAGTCCAAAAAAAAACCAAAATTTAAAAACCAAAAAGCTGGATAAGGAAAGATGTTATCTTTGGCAGCTGTCGAGTCATGTCGCCTTCGAACAGAGCACTGTATATCACATCCATTGGTTGGTTTTATAGTTTGACTTTAGGAGCTATACTCATTTATCTAAGTTTATCTCCATCGACTGGTTAAGCTTCCAGTCCCCATGGAGCCTCTGTCGATGCCCCCTGTGTCGCAGAGATGTCCCAGTTTTGTATATCGAGTCTATGTTGCCTCTATTCAGTCACCATTCACTGTTATGCTCTTGGTTGAAGGAAGTTGAAACCTGAGTCGGCCATTCCTCTGTTATCTTGACTTTCCATGTTGGCCATTCCTAGTACAGTTACTGGTTCATGCACCTTATGATTGAGTCTTTCCACATTATATAGATTTTCTGAGTACCTCATGTTAGATGATGGGGGATGCCTTAATTCTCTCCTTCCAACGGATTTCATCCTATCGACTTTAGATCATTTATTCTAGGATTGGAATCTAGAATCATTTTTGAGTGCCTTGAGACTTGCAGTCATCAGTGGCAGGTTCTCTTGCCATCGACAATTTTTGGGAATACATCAATGTCCCCTGATCGATGGATCCTCTCAAGTGTTCGACCTCAACACACCTATTCACACTTGTTAGTTTGCACTCTAGTACCTTGATTCCCATTATCATTATCGGTGGGTGATCTTGCGTCTGTTAACGGTATACATCAATGACCTGTAATTAGACGATGGACTACTATGTTTGACCTTGACACCTCTATTCACATAGTAGGACTTATACTCATAGCGGTTTGTGTAGAAGACATTCCAGATTGGTGGCATCTCTTATATGCTACCTCCTTGTTCGTGACAATGTTCATGATATTTCAGCTCTTGTGACTTGATTCCAGTGTGTGTTAGACATTTACAACTATTATGGAGATCATGATCCTTTGTATATCTTCATCATGGGGATTCTGATCTATGTATATTGTACATGGCGATGACCACTTATGTCATATTTTGTATCATGCCTATTCATGGCCATTGTACTCTTATGTATCCGGGACTGCTATATGTATTTGCAGTTATATGTAGAGTTGTATCATTGTACTATGCTGATTGGGTGCCTAGTCTTCCATTTGGGATTCTTCATCACTCCACTTCTGGGATGGACTTATAATGTATTTTGGCCATCGTATGACCCCTTTGACCTCACACATTAGGGGGAATCTGTTATAGCATATTTTACCACACCGGGTGAATCACACTTATATGGCCTTCCCCTATCCCTCTACAGACTCCTTAGACCCCTTGGACCATTTTTTGTCCTTTGATGTTTCCTATACCATCCCTAAAAACATGTGAAAATTTATATACATGACTTTTAAACCCTTTATCGCATATATACGTAGGTTTGACCTCTAAAACCATGTACATTGGGATGTGTACAAAAATCCAAATCCTTTTGGAGTTTTCCTTGACACAGATCTGATTCACTTGTCTCCTGGCCTTCCATATGCCTTGAGATCGCTCGGATTCAACCTTTCATTACCCCATTGAAAAGCTATATAAGGAACCCTTTAGATACATTGAAGGAATAAGAGAATTGAGAGCAAAGAAACTATAGTCCATTGTTGCTGAAACTTGTGCTTGAGTCTGTATCCCTTTGTCCCTTGGAGCACTTTAGTGTTCTTCCCAAGCTTGCCTTTTGATTGTCATCTTGCTATCGAGAGATGGAGGATTGAGGTGGTGGAGGCCCAAGTGGGGGATTCAGTTTCTCCGATTCGCAGATGTGCCGACAGAGCTTGTATTCATTATAATCTCTGATTTTATATTAATAAAAATATCTTTTCCTGTCCAATAATGTATGTTTGAATGAATATTTTATCTATGGATGATTTCAAATGCTTATACGTTGTTGATTATATATGATAGAGTAGATCTAACACCCATATATATAGTATGCTTATCTTGTTTACTTATTGTTGAGGAAGTGATTCATTAATTCAAGCTGAAGTTGGAAAGCTCAACGGGGATCTACTTCAACCGTCCAGAATAAGGTAGGAGTTTTGATCCTTTAGTGTTAGATATTTTATTTCTCCTGCATATTGGAAAGGATTGATTTCTGGAGTCAAGCTATCTGTTGTGGTACCCCAAGCCATAGTGTTAGAAGTGTGCTAGAAAATAGACACTCTGTTCACACTAGATTGACACCCAGTGTATCCAACTCATGACACAGATTTTTGTTCAGCTCTTCATCTAGATCGTCCATCAGGATATGCACTGTTGAGAATTAATTCCAGGAATTAAAACATGAAACATCTTGCAAATGCCCTGTTATTCACGCGTCTGGGTGATGAAGTTCGCTTCTAGATAATTTTCCAGCCTACATTATCCTCCACTTGCCACCACATCAACAATCCACTCGTTGGGTTGATGCATTTAACCTATTCTCTAGAAGATTTACCCATGCGTTCTCCTCTGTTCGTCATCAGCCTACTTGTGGTGATAAGGAAGGAGACCGTGCGCCACATCCGAAGACTGTTCACGCTGAAGAGGAGCCTCTATGTTCATTGTCCAGTAAAAAGACTAGAGCCGCACTGAAGATAGGAGGTTTCCTGCACGTTGGCCTCTAATGTGTTATGTGTCTTTATGATCGATTAAAATCAGAGAGCAATTGACCACTAAAGGATCAACTTGATCATATCTATAAACTATTATATATAGCAGCCTCTGTGTGAGAGCTCAATTAGCTAGGGATAGAAAGTCAGAGAGTTAGAAAGAATTCATTAGTTTGTTCTTGAGTACATTTGTATTTTTGTTCCATCGTCTAAATAAAGAGTTGTATGTGTTGCTGTCGAAAATTACATTTGAGTACAAGTTAGCCAGGCACCACCCATGATTGCTGAGAGGGCTCCTCATCAACCAGAGGTTTCTTTTCTTATTTGTTTCTTTTATTTTTTCTGTTATAGCTAGTTTAATTTATAGTTTGTTTTATTATTTCTGTAATGTAATTTTATTTGTGAATTAGATAATTAGATTGCGCACATAATTTTCTTTCAGCTTTGTTTTCAGTTATTTCGTTTCCAGTTATTCTTCAGTTTATTTGCAAGTTAGATAGAATAGATTTCTTTTATCAAATTAAATAGATTCAGTTCCGTCTATTTCATTTTTGTCATAAATTATCAGTTTATGCAATTTAATTTCAATTTATTAATATGTAATGATTTCTTTGCATGAATTTGTTTAAGGTTATGTAACTGTTAAATTTGCTTAATAAGTAGGTTTACTTATTGTTTTTATGTATTAGATCTGCATTTGCATGACTTCAGCTGAAGATTAACTCATTTAGGTAAGTTTTTACCATTTTAACTATGTAGATTGTCATTCGGACAGCCTGTTCAGTCTGTTATTCATCCACCCCTTTCAGACCCATAGTTCAGTCTGTCATCCAGCCCTTAGTTCTGTTTTTAGTGTTTTTTTATGTATTTTGAGATTGTTTTCAGTTCTATTTCTTTAATGTCTGAATTATGCTTTGACTGTAATAGTTAAATAATAGTTTTATTCAATGTTAAAGTTAGAGTTTAATTGTTTTAGGTTATTTATTAAAGATTTATCATTTTCCTTTCTTCTTTTCGCTTTGAATATGTGTTAAGTTGTCTTGTGTTTTGTTTCTTAAGTTTGTTTCTAATTTTGTTTTACTGTTATATTGTTTTGTGTTTATGCTCTTTTAGATTAATTTCTCTATTTGCGTGTGAGATTTAGTGTTATATGTGTTATCCTTAGGTTATCTCTTTTATGTTGTGTTATTGTTGAAAGAACTTGTAGGACAGAACCTAAAGATATTTATTTTATTAAGTTTTCTACTTGCTTCTTTTATTTAGTTTTATTTATTAAGTTTTCTACTTGCTTATGAGTTAAGTTTTTCTTGCACCCTAGTTTCCCATTTGAATAGTCAGTCATTGATTGTATCTTTTTTGCTTTAAAGTTATAAAATAAATTATCAATTGTTTAGTTTATTATTCTGTCTTAGTTTAATTACCTTAATAATTGAATTCTTAGGAGTTTGACTCAGTTTTTCATTTTGAAATATCTTTTGATCTTTTGTTTGTTAAAATATTCCCACAACATGATAAGAATCCCTCTGCCTTCGCATATATTTTGTGTCAACTCTAAGCTTACCAAACCCGGTTGAGAATTAAAGAATAGGTGGATTAATTTAGAAATTATAAAACACCCAACAATTTTGGCGTCGTTGCTAGGGATTTGTTCTGTACGGTAGCATATAATTCTTTATGAGGTTTAGTAATAGGTTGGTAGCAAGGGAGCAATAATATGAGAGGTAAGAACCCGCGCATCTGTTATAACAGACACCTCCAAATCCAGCAATAGCAGTAGCATAGGTTTTCTTTCGTTTAATTTTTTTTTTCATGAGCATACTTAGAGATCCTCAGGGTATATTTGTTAAGAATGGAAAACTTATTGAAATACCTACTAACTACCATAGGGGATGAAATTCCCCAACTACTAACTCATGAGAAAGGTATCGAAAGATGCCTATAGAAAGTAGGTCTACCCTGAAACCTAAGGACACTCTCTGAGGAGATATTAATGGGGAAGACATAGAAGGAGAAGGAAAATTGGAAGGGGGTCCTAAGGACCTCATTTCTGAGGAAATTCAAGAGGACCAACCCTCCACTAGTTTTGAATCCAATTAATACAATTTTTTCACTAGTAGGAGATCCGAATTTCGTTGACGTTGTTCATCCTGTCCAGGTAAAAGCTCTCTTTGGAACCTCTCTAGATAAATTCATCTCACAAATTGAAACTTCTACAGTAGAACCTACTATCCCTTTAGAATTCAATAAAAAACACAGTTGATCAGAGGAATATCTCTCCCCAAAAACAACGTTGGGATGCCCCATTATCACCTCGAAAGGAGCCTCCTAGTTTTATCTACGTCAAGAATCCACTTATATGGAAAGATGGGGAGAAACTGAATCTCATGATTAAGTTAGAAATGAAGAAGGAGAAGGGGAAAATTGAACTGAGGCTACACGCGGGTTCCCTATCTTAGATACAATGCATGATGTAACTATGGAAAACATCCCTCCTTCCTCCTTACCTACTTTTTATGGAAAAAGTAATGAGGATCCGGACACATTCCTGTTCAAGTTCTATATCCTTTGTAGGAGCTATAATTATCTACAAGATGCTCACAAAGTAAAACTCTTTCCCGCTACACTAAAAGATTCCACCTTGAGATGGTTCATGGGATTAGGAGAATTCACTATCAGGACTTGGGATGATAAGAAAACTTTATTTTTGCGAAAATATCAAGAATACTACAAACCTAAGGAGTCTGGACATGATATATTCAAGATACAACAAATTGAAGACAAGATCCTGGAGGATCATCTCGAAAGGTTCATTTAAACATTACACAAGTCTAAATATAATGACCTCCTAGAAGATGTAGTACGTACACTTTTCCTTAAGGTGATCTCCAAGGACTTGTTAGAAAGTCTTAATCTCATGGGAGCTGGCGATATTTCTCATAAAATTTTTGCACAAATCGGTGATATGTATAAAAATAATTCTAGGAGTAGGGGGGAAGTTGCGAAAATTTTTCGAGAGCCATTTAGTAGAAATGTAAGAGGAAATGTTCCTAGTCTAGGTGGAGTTACAAGAGTAGAGTTAAGAAACCTGTTGGAGAATTTCAAAATTGATATCTTAGGACAAATGGGTTCTCAATTAGATGATTTACAAGCCAAGAAGAGGCATGATGAAGAATGAGCAGCAATGAGTATCTTTTGTCCAATATTTAGAACTAAACATCCCCAAAGGGAATTCCCATTAAACAACATCTCCGTATGTCACATCTGTACAGAAGAGCAGCCGACAGATAATTGCCCATCCTTTCCTGGGTTGCAAGCCATCTATAAGAGTGGGGATGTAGCTGAAACATCTAGGAGGCCTTCTTGGCAACCTAGAGACCAACTAGCATATCAAAAATTTCCACCAGAACCTCCACTCTATTACCCTCCGTATCAACCTCCTCAACAATGGAACAATTCAAGTTGGAAGAATTGGCCACCTCAGTACCCTCCTCAATTTCCTCAACAACAATATTGTTCACTAGGATGGAGAGGACAACCATATCCTTAGCCACAACCTGTCACTACACCTAATCATCCTTATCCTCAGAATCAAACAAATTTCTAGCAAATTCCGCCTGGATTTGTACCTCAAGTTCCTTTTATCACACAGCAACCTCATCACTTTCAGAATGCAAATCCTCCTCGACCGACATTATTACTTGCAAAATCGATACCTAACCCTAATAATAAACTAACTCAAGCTCTTAACAACATTGAGTTGCAATATCTTCTGTCATACATTATTTTGACTGTAACTGTACATGAAATTCAATTACGATCAAGAAGATTTGTGAATAATAAACCTAAGTCATCAGTCATCATTCAGGAACCAAATGAGGAAGAAGAAGATTCAAGTGAACCCATGAATGATGCTATTTTGGAGGATGTGAACATTCCAAATGTTCCAGTACACACCCATCCTCCACAAGAAACTATTCAGGAGCAAAGAATTTCTCCATTTCCAAAAAGACTAGTAATAGAAAAACCTATAGTTCATCCGGAGTACAACATTTTGAATGAATTAAAGAATATCTGTTTTAAAATCCCTGTATTACAATCTATCAAAGATATACCAATCTATAGTAAGGTAATAAAGGATCTATGTATTAAATGCCCAGGAAAGAAACAAAAGGACCCTCTAACAATTCATGTTATAGGAGAGATGTCTGAATGTATGACAGGTCAGTCCTAGATTGCAAAATATACAAATCCAGGAGCCCCAGTAGTGACTGTAATTATATAAAACATCACCATAGAAAATACATTAATTGATTTAGGATCCACTATTAATATGATGACCACCACAGTTTTAGAATTTTTATAGTTGGAACAATTTCTCTGACCTACTCCTTCCATCCTAGAACTAGCAGGCCACACTACGGTAAAACCTATTAGAGTCTTGGATGACATTGTTGTATCTATAGCCTCATGGGAATGCCGTGTTGACTTTATGATCATAGAATTAAAGGATCCTTCTAAAGGACATCCTATTATTTTGAGAAGACCATGGTTAGCTACCACAAATCATTTTATAGGATGTAGGGATGGACAATGACTATTTCCAATGGGTTGTCCACACAAAGACTTATTTTATAACCCCCATCACAACCAATAACTGAAAATTCATGGTGGTGAAATTCTTCTTTTGGGAATGAAGACTTTGATGATCTCTCCATTCTTAGTGATTTCTCCTTGGCACTCAAGGAGCAGACCACCGAGAATGTATTAAACCAGTTTGTTTCTTCGATAACCTGTACAGATTTCCCTTAGTCTTTTGCTCAACTCGATCAGATTTTTGGAGATGAGTTTCAAGAGAATATGGCTCTCTCAATGTTTACAGAAACACCTTGTGTCTTCACAAATGAAGAGCATACAGGACCATATACCATACCTTGTGAGGTTGGCCGTGAAAAATTTCTACATATAAATGAAGGATTAAGTGAAAACCAACAAGCACAACTGCTTAAATTTCTTAAGAAACAAGCCAGACCATTTGCATGGTAATACACTGATATGAAGGGTATACACCCTGATACTTGTATTCACCATATTTATATGGATCTAAGCATGTCACCTATAAGGTAGCCACATAGGAGGATGAATCCTGCTCTAAAGGATACAGTAAAAGAAGAATTACAAAAACTCCTCACTGCTGGTTTCATCTATCTCATCTCTGATAGTAAATGGGTATCTCCTTTAGTAGTAGTCCCAAAGAAAGTCATAGGGAAATGGTGTATTTGTGTTGATTTTAGAGAGATAAGCAAAGCTACACTTAAAGACTACTTTCCTTTACCTTTTATTGATCAAGTATTAGATACTCTGTCAGGTAAACAATATTTTTCCTTTCTTGATGGGTATAGTGGTTACAACCAAATTTTAATAGTACCGAAATATCAAGACAAAACCACTTTTACATGCCCTTGGGGAACATACACTTATCGAGTTTTTCCATTTGGCTTATGTAATGCACCTTCCACTTTCTAGCGAGCAGTCTTAGGAATATTTTCCGATCTTATACATGATTGTGTGGATGTATACATGGATGACGTTATGGCCTATGGTAATACTTTTCAAGAATCCCTTGAAAACCTCGAGAAGGTCTTGATTCGATGTCAACAAACGAATTTATCCCTCAGTCATGAGAAATGTATAATGTTACTGACAGAAGGTATAGTTTTGAGACACCATTTTTCTTCCGAAGGAATCAAGGTAGACCCTACGAAGATCGAAGTAATTGTTGGCCTTCCCTCTCCCAAAACTTAGAAATAGGTAAGAATATTTCTTGGTCATGCAGGCTAATACCGCTGCTTTATTGAAAATTTCACTAAAATAGCTGCACCAATGTTTAAGTTGCTTACAAACGACGCATAATTCAAGTGGACAGAATCTTGTCAAAATTATTTTGAAATTCTAAACGATAAATTATCAGTGGAACCAATAATTAGGGGTCTCTCTTAGTCCCTTGCTTTTCACATATCTACTGATTCCTCTGATACGGCCATAGGAGGAGTCCTCTACCAAAAAGAAGGACAAGCACCTTATGCGATTTATTTTATTAGTAACAATTTGACCCTTGCCGAACTTAATTATACTATTACTGAAAAAGAATTCTTGGTAGTAGTTTATTCTATTAATAAGTTTCATCATTATATTATAGGTTATGAATTTTTTGTGCATATCGATCATTCCACCATTATATTTTTCATGAATAAACCAATTACCAATTGTAGAGTGACCTGATGGCTTCTTTTATTGTAAGAATTTAAAATTACCGTCATTGACCGACTTGGTAAAGAAAATCTAGTAGAAGATTTCATTTCCCGTAATCAACATGAAGATGGTACTAAACTAGTTGACAACACTTTTCCTGATGAACATCTATTTGTCGTATCTGTTCAAACCCCTTGGTTTACAGATATTGCCAATTATTTAGCAACTGGGAAAATATCGAACCATTTGTCCCCACATGAGAAGCGTTGTATTATAGTTCAGAGTTCCAATTATTCTTGGGTTGATAACAATCTCTTCCGCACTAGTCCAGATCTTATTAATCGACGATGCGTGTGGGAGGATGAAATGACAGAAATCCTCCATGCATGCCATGATGGACCATGTGGATGACATTTTATCTGATAAGAGGACGGCATATAAAGTATTACATTTTTTTTATTATTGGCCAAGCATTTTTAAAGATGCTACCAAACATGTCAAAGGATGTGATAGTTGTCAAAGAATGGGTAGACCTATGCCATCTAATCAAATGCCTCTACAAACCCAAGTCATGATTGAAGCCTTTGAGAAATGGGCTCTTGATTTTGTAGGAACAATTTCTCCCATGTCTTGTAAAAAGAAATATTTCCTAGTCTGCACGGACTATGTCACCAAATGGTTAGATTCTAAAGCTTTGTTTAGAGCCATAGAAAAATTAGTGGTAGAATTCATATATGAAGAAATAATCACCTAGTTTGGTGTACCTAGAGAAATTGTCACAGATTAAGGTACTCAATTTACTTCTAAATTAATGAAAGAAGTTACCACGAAATATGGCATCTGACATTGCAAATATTCACCTTGTCACCCTCAGGCTATTGGTCAAGTAGAATCAACTAATAAAGTATTAGAATCCATTTTAACTAAAACCATTCACTTACATCATAAATATTGGGTAGATAGACTCCCCAAGGCTTTATGGGCCTATAAGATAACATGGAGAAACAGTACCAGACATACCCCCTATGAGTTAGTGTATGGTAAGCAAGTCCTTTTACATATTGAGTTTCAAGTTAAAACCTTTCGTATGGCAACACAATTAAGCATGAATTTGGATGAAGCACAGAAACAATGAATATTGCATATTAATGAGTTAGATGAAATTAGACAATATGCACTCCAAAGAACCATGCTAATACAGAATCAACGAAAAACATGGCATGATAAATTTATTAAGAAAAATCAGTTTAATACTAGAGATTGGGAACTACTATTCGATTCACGGTTAAAAATTTTTAAAGGGAAATTAACTACCTGTTGGATGGGTCCATACGAAGTAGTTACATCTTTTGACAATGGATCAGTAAAAATTAAAACAATTGATGGCTCAGAAGTTTTCTTTGTAGTAAATGGACATAGACTTAGGATTTATCATCAACCGACATCTAAACATGATTTTACACAGGCTGTTTTGCAGCAAAATGAAATGGAATTAGTTGAAGGGGAAGCTATTCCTCCTCCTCTTGATCCTTGAAAAGTATTTTGGGTTATTATCACTTGTATATATGTAAATATGTGTTTGTTTCTTTAAATAAATAAGAGTCATTTCTAATAGATTGTTTACACAATACCCTTTTTCTTCTTATTATGTCTTTATGAATAAATTGAATCATATAACAAGTGGTTTTGCAGTTTTATTACAAATATTCTATCTCTATAAGTAGCTTATGAAGTATTACTTGGACGAAAGAAGTATGTTAAATACTCATAAGGTATTTTAACCTTTCTTGGGGTACTTTTGAAATTTGCATCTTATACTGATAAATTTTTATAAACCCTTTGTATATCATACTTCAACAGTTCGTCTATGATTCATATAGTTTTTGGTATCTTGATTCAGACATGTATATTTCTGATTTATTCTTTTAAACAAGTTGCTTGATAAGACCCACTTTCATTATCATATTTTTCACAACCTTATTTTTCACCTATGGATTACTAGTTCATCCTATACTTGTTATCAAAACTTGTCTCTCGAGTATTTTGGTATAACTCGAAAGTAAGTGGAATGTTTCTCTGTGGGGAACATTACTTTTGTTTTATGAAGAATAAGGATTGTTAGGTTAAAGAACAACTTTCAGTTATTCTCTTTTGACATGATCTATGGTTATGGCCATTATGAAAGTACTCATAACTTTATTTTGAAAAAAAAAATTGAATTATGTGTTTAGCAGGACTTAACACGCTCTAGTACCAATCGGATTCCATATATAATATCATTATACAAGGAAAACCCATTGGGGTACTGAACATACCTGCTGGTAGTGGGTCAATGCTAAATAAAAACTCAAAACACGGAAGCTCGATAAATGCAAGTAAACATGTCAGGGAATAGGCTCGCTAGCAGCAGGGCTATGCTTGCATGGTACCCAGATAAACCCGTCGGGGTATTGAACATACCTGCTAGAAGCGGGGCAATATCTAGTAAAAGAGATCTGGTTAGTACACCACTATGCACATAGTTCGTAAAATAGTGTTAATATAACAATAAAAATTCAAAAATATGTCATGGCCAATTGTTTATAATGTCATTTGAGAATGGTTGTAAGTTGGGATTGATATTTCCCATCTAATTTAGCATATACCTAGGATGTCATTATCCTAGAAATGGGACCCACAACTATAAATATCACATACTATGGTGTACACTTAAACTATTTTATGATGACAGGATATCTTTACAATGAGGTATGTGTTAGCACCATTTTAGTTTTGCCGCAGTAAGCCTCATTGCCTGAAAATTCTGAGTTTCTCTTGAGGATCAAATGGTTTTCAAACTTTCTTCATTAAATCAATTTATAAAAATTCCAAGGTGGTGAGAGGAAAGAGGTTGAAGACTTTTGGGTAAAGGGAAGAGAATTATATATAAATCAAAGTTTTATAAAGGTGGCTTACAAGTTTAAGTTATAAAAGAAATATTTTATACTTTTATAAAAACAAAATTTGTTTTTTATAAGAATATTAAACAAAATTCTTTATAAAACAAAAAGTGTTTGCCTAAAATCCCATCTCACATAAAGTCAAATTGGGCTCGCACACCAACCCATCACTTTTGGAACAAAACTAAACATTGATCAATGATCCAAATTAAAGCACATTTCATCCGACGACTCAAATAAATTTCGCATTGTGAAGTTGCACAGAGAAATCAAAATTTTCAATTTGTGAAATGATGTTAAATGGTAGATAGGTTTTGATGGTCAGATTGGAAGGTGAGGAAAATCCACGGTATACAATCATTTCGCATTGTGAACTTGCATGAGGTAATTCAACTTTTCAGTCAGTGAAATTTTGTATTGGGATCAAGTTAAAACATGTGTTGTTGTAGCATCAACTCGGCCAACAAATCAATAGTGTAAAAACATTTTTGCTTGGGAGAAGTATTGCTTGTTTAAAATTGCATGGATGGAAATGAATTTTATACTGTAAGCGGTTGAGCCAATAAAGCTTACACTACAGTCTAGAATGGTGCAGAAATTACAAAAATTTAAATCTACAAATGAAGGATTCAGCATTAAGAACATCCACACAAACACAGTATCTGAATTAAAGCAGTAGAGCATGGGTTGTTTTTTTACGAAAATGGTTGTTTTGGTCATTATTTTAAATAAATTGTTCCCATCGAACCAAGATGATTTTTCAGAAACTGAGAAAGGTTTGTCTTCATAACACAACTATATACAATAACCTCTCTCAGTTTTTACTCAAGTGTTGTGTATTGAGATAACTGAAGCCATATTCAGAGAGAAAAGCTCCATATTTTTAAAGGACTGTTTTAGTCAGTTATTTCAATCAATTGTTTCTAGAAAACCAGAAATAATTTTCCAAAATTGAATGAGGTTTCTATTAAGAACGGGATCATTTTCAATAACCTCTCTCATGTTTTACCTAAGTCTTATGGGATAGGAGAAACAAAGTGATGTTTATAGGCTAGGTTTTAGGTTTTCCAAAGGACTGTTTCAGACATCACATTCAAAGAATTGTTTCCACCAAATGGAGTTGAATTTCAGGAAAAGGAGAGAGGTTTCTTTTCATAACATTTCTATATAAAAAAAATTCCTTCAATTTTTACACAGGTATCATAGGTTGGGAGAATTTAAAATATGTTCACAGGGTATTTTTCCATAAATTTACAGTTTTACTGTCTGAGTCAGCAGTTTCAAAAGTAGATATTGACGAGCTAGAGATGAATCAGAGGAAATGAAGACATGGGTTTTGTTGGGAACATGGCCAATTACAAAAAATCTTTCATTTGTTTCACAACTGTCACCATCGGGGATATGCATGAGGGGATTTAAATCTGTTTTTCTAGTAGTCGGCATTTTATTTTTTGTCTTATGTGAATCATGGTGGGCAGGCCACGTCCAGAGTTTGTTAGAAGATGTTCTCAAATTTCTAACAAATTTTGATTCCCAGATGTCGGTCTGGGAAATCCAAATACTATAAATATACCTCCTGAAGAAAGAGAAGGGGTTGAAGCGAATGTAATTTTTGCTGTGTATGTTTTTCAAGAGAATTTTAATATAATTGCAGAGCCGAGGTCGGCGTTTTCATACAGGGATTCATGTGTCATTCACACTTACATTCTGTTGCTTATTTTCTTATGTGAATGTTATTCCAGTTTATCTTTCCCATTTTGTTTTCTCTCATATCTAAAAATTAATGTATAACAGTCCAGAATTCATTCTTGTTATGCTTCGTCTGTTGTTTTAGATATTCACCAAAGTTTTCTTCTAAATTTAATATAGAATTCATTTTTCAATGCTCTATGTTGATGGTTTGTTCATGTTCCTCTTTTCCACCAGACAATTATAAATCGACTATGATCGAGTGGCTACCTTGCCCCTACGTTGAAATCGCTTACATAAGTTCTGTTTATTTCTGTCATATATCTTGACTCCATCGCCCAATGGTTCGGTGTTTTGTTTCAACCAATATTACAAACAATTTATATTTTCACTTGTATATATATGGAATTGTTAAAATTTGGTGAGAGATCCATCTCGAAAGAGCAGAAGGCCAGTTCTCTCTTCGAAAGTGGTTTTGTTGTTACTCGGGAGAGATCCTTCCGCAACCTTAGGGCTCAATTCTGGTGCTAACAAACTGGTGCCATTGCCGGGGACGAGTTGAAGATCATCCCTCGGAAGAGCGACAAATATTCAAAGGATAAAGGATTTCTATGCGAAAACAGAGATTCTTACATGTGAAAAATGTTGTATCATTTACCCTGGAGACTCCACTGAGGAGATCGGTGGTCAGAAAGAAAGAGACAGGGAGAGGTCTCAAATATTCCCTGGATTTGAATGAAAGGTTTAGATCTAGCTATTGATGGTGAATGATGGTCATACATCAAGAAGGTCATGTCTCTTTTCACCTAGCGAATCCATCTATGAAGGATCCATTCTTCAAAATGTTCTATGGCAGCTCCACTATCAAAAGAGGTTGCAAAGTTTGAGGAGATGATTCAGTTTCTCCACCATCAAGATGACTTCTCGGGCTGCAAGGTATGCTCCTATGAATATTTCTGCCATTCTTGGTTATCCCAATAAAATACCTTTGGTAAATTTGCAAACGTATCTTCCAAGATTCAATGATGAAAAGGGTGATGATGCTGCCATCCATTTATTTAGATTTCATAAGCATATACATAAGCTGGGAGTGGGATGTCATGAAGATTCTTTAATGAAATTGTTCATGTTTAGTTTAGAAGGATATGTGAGGTCTTGGTATGAGGGATTTCCAGCAAGGAGTTTATCCTCCCTTAAAGACTTTCATACCATATTTCATGAACATTTCAAAAGGCATTATCCTTCTTTGTTGTTACTTCAAGATTGTTGTACACACAATAGAGAGTTCACTGAAAATGTGAAAGATGAGTGCGGTGAGGATTAGTATTAGGATGAAGAGGTTTTAGAGATATTAAATGAATATTCAACTAAAAAAGAAAGAAAAACTAATTGCCATGATATTCAAGAAATTTCCTAGCAGTTAGTACTGTCTTCCTTGACTGAAGTTGACTTGGACCAAATCTCAGATTCAACCAGTTATATTTCTCTTGCTAAAACTGATGATGATTTGCAGCATTCTTGCCATTCTCTATGTATCCAAGAGAGAGGTTGCAACTGTCAATCAGATCCTTCCTCATATTATTCAACTTCTGAATTTTTGTTACAAGAAGAGGCCTCCCCTTCCCAATAAGAAATTTTCTTTTCGCAACAGCAATCTCTTGAAAGTTACAATGCTTGTGTGATTGATTACATAGAAGATGATAATTCTGGAAAATCTCAGTCTTGTAGTCCCTCCACATGTTCATTTTCTGAAAATGCAAATAAAGAGAAATCAGATTTTGAAATAATGGTTGAAGGAAGACTGCTGCATGTTGATCAAATTCATATTTCACCTAAAGATTCACATGACTATATGAAGATCTCCTTGCTTGAAGAAGATGACCAGCCTAGTGATTTGAAAGGAGATGGGTGTATTGATTTGTTTTCTGAAGAATGCAATCGGCCTGTCACAATTTCTGTTAGTGAAGAAAATTTCATTGCAATCCAAGATCAAAAGTATGAAAACATAGTGGAAACTAGACATGTTGAAGATGATTGTTTTCCCTTGTGTTTTCCTTCATTTGAGTGGTTAAAAAAGGGACTTAAAAGTTTCTAATCACAAACAGAAATTTGATATTGTAGATGAATGTATAAATTTCCTTGGAATGGATGATGAGCAAGAAGGATAGTTGTGCAATCAATCCCAGCCTTTAGAAAAACCAGAAGTATGCAGTGAAGAATTGAATAACAAAGAAGAAGATTGGGGTTCTCGAATAGATGTTTCTTTTTGTTTTTCAGATTCAGAAATTTTTTGTCAAAAAGAAATCTATTTGCTCGATCCTATTGAAGAAATGAATGATGTTTCTGCTGAAACATATAAAGAACATGAAGTTTTAAAATCAGAAATTTTAGATGAAGTTGTGGATGTCTCGCCTAGAAATTGTCACGTGTTTTCCTTGCATGGTTCTTTCTTTTGAATATCAGTTTGACAGTATGCAATGGAATTTACAGTTGGGACAACCTTCTCATGGTAAGCAAATGACATAATTTTTTGAAGGCTGTCATGTTTTTTATGATCCAGTGGCAGAGTACATGGAGAATCTTGGCAGTGGTAATGACTGGTTATATCTCTACTGTAATGATCAATTTCTTTATTGTAACTTTCTACCATTAAGTCTATCATCTCTTTGTTTTATCAAGCATGAAGAGAAAGTTGGTTTATGGGATCATTTGCTTGAGTGGCTTCATTGGAAGTCGGAAGTTACTTGATTGAGCATTGATGATTAGTAAGTAGGGTAGGTAAATAAATATGAATAACCTCGACATTGCGAGCATTACATTCAGCAGTTTTCATTTTCAGTTTTAATTTTAGTTTCATTTTTAAAGTTCAGATGTGCAGTTACAGTTGTCTTCAGTTTTCAGAATGTGGACAGGTGATAGGTGACGTGTTGAAAGAGTGGGATTTGTTTGCAGAATGGTTTCAGTTGATGGTTCAGTTTGGAACAAGTAGAGGATTTCAGAAAATTGGGAGCCACCTAATGGATTCGGCACTTGGTCTATGGGGGTTCTTTTCTACCTCGCTGGGAGGATAGCATCCCTCGTGGAGCCAGTTGTTAGCACCATTTTAGTTTTTCCACAGTAGGCCTCATTACCTGAAAATTCTAAGTTTCTCTTGAGGATCAAATGGTTTTCAAAATTTCTTCATTAAAGTGATTTATAAAAATTGTTATACCAAAATCCTGTCACCATCATGTGCTAAGACATTTGACATACCTACTTGCCCTAAATCCTAGCTTCTGGAGTGGAAACCCATATCATTTGTCAATATTTTCATACAAATTCCCAAAAATGTGCTTGACCCTTTATCCATACATGGTACCCTTTTTTGCATTGCCCATACTCTGTTTCCCACAAGTGGTGCCACCGCTTATGGCCCTTAGTCCATAAGCGGTTATTACCAGAACCGCTTTGTCATTGAAGGAGAAACGTGGTACCCTGGATAAAAAGGGAAAGAGAGAAGCTTATTGAGGCTTCTAGATGATAATCCTTGAGATATCCCTTATCCCTATGGAAATTGAACCCAGGTGTTAGAAAAATTACACTCACAACAATTGCCAATTACACATGCAAATTGCTCACAAAGGAGTCTGAATAATGGAGCAGAACACTAATCTGTATTGAATAAGTGTACAATAGCCAAACTTGTGAAGTCATAGGCTGCCACAATAAATAATTACATGATATATTTGAATGCATAAGGATTCCATTCGAATTTGGTCAAAAGTAGGCTTACTAAATCTAAGCAAATCCCCCATAGGTGCATAAAGCAGTTTCCAAAACTGTCTAGGAGCTCACGAATTGGAAAAATCAATTAGGTAAGATAATAGATGGTGGAAGGACAACTCATACATGCTTTTCATAGGAGAAAAGAGTGGAGGATGATACGGACAAAAAACAAGTTAACTTCACCTAGTCAAACTTTCCCAATTGCCTTAAAACTCAGAAAAAGCAGGCAATAAAGCAGAAAAAGCATACATGTGCTACGGAGGCCAGGAATAAAGTATGTTTGATTCCAAGAGGTTTCCCAAGCACTCCATGACTCAAATTTATCAATTTTTACCACTATGGATGTGTGGAGGACAACTTGCATAAGGTGGAATATGGAAACTAGGCAAATAAGACAAAAATTGGATTAATTAATGTCTAAGGTAGCTAACTATGGGTTGATTATTCTAACACCCCCCCTTAAGCCTGAATTATGAGTAAAATATCAAAAAATAAAAGGGACTAGAAATAAGGCTTAGTCACCCTTTACATACTGCATGTCCATTTAACCAAGGAAAGAGGCAAAAACCCAGTGGGAAAAATCCTCCCTTAAACATGGACAGTAAAACAAAATTTGGAAATATTGTCATCACTCATGCTTCACAACATGATCAACAATCCCCAGTAGTGATTTGAGATTGCTGAATGTCTTCTCACAAAAAACTTTGGTGAAGATATCTGCTACTTGTTCTGAAGATGAACAAAAGAGTAAGTGAATGGTGCCATCATGCACAAGCTATTTGATGTAGTGCATATGGATCTCAATGTGTTTGGTTCTATGCTTCTAAATTGGATCATTGTAGATTCAAATGGTACTCTGATTATCACAATAGATAGTAGTTGAGTATTCTGATTTGAAGCCACACTCTCCAAGTAACCCCTGCAACCATAAACATTGAGTTGCTGCATTTACAACTCCTCTGTACTCTGCTTCTGTAGATGAGAGTGCAATGGCACTTTGTTTCTTGCTTGACCAGATAATTGGCCATTCTGCAAGCATGAACACATATCCTGATGTTGAATTTTGATCTGTGTTGTCAGTTTCCCAAGCACTGTCAGTAAACCCATCAAATCAAGATCAGATTTAGCTTTGTAGAATATCCCATGAGTCCTTGTTCCCTGAACAAAGTTAAGGATCCTTTTGGCTGCTCTCCAATTGATCTCATGAGGCTGATCCATGTATCTTGAAGCCACACTTACTGCATAAGAAATATCAATTCTAGTATGTGTAAGATACAACAAACATCCAATCAATTGCCTATACAGTGTATTGTTTACCATAGGTGAAGAATCAACTTGTTCAAGCTTAACTCCTGAAAGGAAAGGAGTCTTTCTTGGCTTGCAATCCTTCATATTGAATTTGTTTAGAAAATCCAAGGCATACTTGGACTGATGTACTTTGATTCCTTCTTTGGTTTTAGCAATCTCGAGCCCCAAGAATTGGCTCAATAATCCCAAATCTGTCATTGAGAAGGCATGGTTCATTGCATCCTTCAAGGAGGCAATTTCATCCTTTAAGCTTCCTATAATGAGAAGGTCATCAAAATAAAAAAAAATGATCATTAATGAACCATGAATCAGCTTCAAATATACATTTGGACCTAACTTGCATCGAACAAAATTCAGTGATAGCGGAAAGCTATCAATCTTGGCATACCAAGCCCTAGGGGCTTGCTTAAGCCCATACAATGGCTTCTTTAGCCTGCACACAAGAGATGGGTTAGTAGAAAATCCTTGAGGCTTCTACATGTAAATATATTCAATGAGATATCCATTCTGGAAAGCACACTTCACATCCATGTGGTGTACCTCCCACTGCTTTGAAGCTGCAATGGCTAAGGCTAGCCTGATGGAGTCCATCTTTGCCACTGGTGCAAAGGTCTCATTGTAGTCTATGCCATGTACCTTTGAGTAGCCATTGGCTACCAATATATAATTATACTTCAAAGGTGAACCATCATCTGCAAATTTGGTTTTGTACACCCACTTACATTGAACTAGCTTCCTCCCTGGGGGAAGATCAACCAGCTCCCAAGTGTTGCTCTTCTGGAGTGAGATGAACTATTCTTCCATGGATGTTTTCCATATTGGATCATTTGATACATATTCATATGTCTATGGGTCTGATTCAACCATCAGATATCATTTATCTGCAAACATAGGATCTTTCATGCACAGAGCACTCTCAAACTAAGATGTAGTCCTCCTAGGATCATTAGGATTTCCAGCTAGTTCTCCAGTTGCATGAATGGTCTTGGATTCCCATTTTGGTCTTGTAGGACTATTAGGATCTAAAATTAAATCATAATTATCAGACATATCAGAATCAACATGTTCAACTATCTCTTCACTTACATTCAGAGGTTCTAGTGGTGAAGAGGATTCTCCAATTTCCATTGCTGCTAGGGGCTCTTCTTGAAACTGAACACACTTTTCAATGAAGGATTTGTTTGTGCTCAAATTGATCAGCTTGTACCCTTTTGAATTTTTAGAGTACCCAACAAATAGACACTCTTGTCTTTAGGGCTGCAAATCCTTCCTCTTTTCTGTTGGAAATCTAACCCAAGCCCTTGAGCCAAAAATCCTGAAATGGGTCACATCTGGCTTGTGCCCACTCCATGCTTCGAAAGGAGTCATACCATAAAGTTGTTTATGAGGCATACTATTCTAGATATAGGATGCACAGTTTATAGCTTCGGCCCAAAAATTTGGTGGCAAGGTCTTAGCCTCCATCATGCAGGTTGCCATCTCTTTTGGTGATTTGTTCTTTCTCTCAGCAACACCATTATGTTGTGGTGTGTAAGGGATAGAATTCTGCATCTGAATACCTACATCTATACAATATTGAATGAACTCAGAATTGACATACTCACCACCATTTTCATATATAAGGACCTTGAGTTTCCTCCCAGACTGGTTTTCAACCAAAGCCTTAAAGACTTTGAAGAGGCCAAAAACTTCAGACTTGTGTTTCAGGAAGTAAACCCAGCAATACCTGGAAAAGTCATCTATGAATGTCAATGAATATTTGTCCTGACTCATTGAAATATGAGGAAATGGGCCAGCAGCATCACTATGGATCAACTCAAGAGGTGCAGAGGTTCTCTCATGACTAGCTTTCTCAAATTTATGCTCTGGGTCTTTTCCTAGGATGCAACCTTGACAGACTCCTTTGGAAAACTTAATCTTTGGTAACCCTATGACCATTTCTTTTTCACTAAGATCAGAAATATAGTTATAATTTAGGTGGCCAAATATTTCATGCCAAATATTGCTTACCTCATTAGCATGAATTAGAAGAGCAGAGGGGTTTGAGCAGGGTAGGAAGTGTGAGAACATGTATACCTTTGAAGTGTGATTTGCAACTCCTTTTGCAATGAATTTACCACTTGATATCTTTGTGATCTCAAATTCATCAGGGGAGAATATGACCTTCTTTGGAGACCCTGTGTGGGTCATCTGATACACTGATAAGAGGTTAGAGGCAAGACCTGGAACATAAAATACATTGCTGAACTTACCATGGTCAAGATCAATCCTCCCTTTTCCCAAACTTTTAGTGAGAGAGTCATCTCTGAGTACTATTGGTTGACCTTTAGACATGTCAAGTGAGGTGAATGCCTCCTTAGTTGAAACCATATGTCTTGAAGCTCCAGAATCAATGATGAAACTAGGGTAGCTTGATGTGCCAACAACCAATGCATGAACTCTCTCTCTGTCTTCTGAATTTGATCCTCCTTCCCTCTTCTTTGAGCTTCCTGGAAGGGAAATGCCATTCTTCTCTAGGAGTTGGGTCAGCATGTTTATTTGCTTCTTCATGCAGGAGCTTTCAGAATGATTGCCCTTACTGCAGTATGCGCACTTGCACATTTCTCCTTTGTTAATCTTCTTCTGCGGGTTCTTCTTGGAACCTTGAGGCTCCTCTGGAGACTTGTTCTTGTCTCTCTTTTGCTCAGGTGGATTTTTAGCTTTCTTCTTGCTTTTTGAATCCACCCTCAAATCTCCAGCAACCAGAGCTTGGTCTTTGGAAGGTTTGATGGTGCCCATCATCACCAATTTATCTTGTTCTTATGTGAGAGATTCCATGAAATCTGCAAGGCTAGGCATTTTCCAGGATCAAGTTGTCAAGTTTATGGCATAGAAGGTCAAAAAAAACATTGAATAGTCAGGGCCAAGCTTCAAGAGTATGGCCAAAACCAGTTGTTCATTCTTCTTTTCGATCCCACATTGTTTTAGCTACAAAACAAGTGCTTTTAACTTGGAAAAATAGAGTTACAGGGATTCAAATCTATTGGGACTCAAGGAGATCAATTCATTTTCAATTTGATGTCCCCTCATCTCATCTGTCTTACCAAAAATATCAACAAGATTATCCCATACTTCATTTGGTGATGTCAATCCATCAAGATTGAAAAGGAGGTCTCTGGATATGCTCAGACACAGGAGACCATAGGCCTCATCCCTCCTATTGTACCATTTAATATTCTCTGCAGTTGCATTGGGCTCTGCTTCTATTGCCATAGTCACTTTGTAGAGGC
Organism: Pseudotsuga menziesii; assembly: GCA_001517045.1. NCBI lineage: Eukaryota > Viridiplantae > Streptophyta > Pinopsida > Pinales > Pinaceae > Pseudotsuga > Pseudotsuga menziesii. The sequence continues at coordinate 151,082 of LPNX010305326.1, forward strand.
CTTTCGCTCTCAATAGTATCTCCATCTTTGCTTTCCATTCAAAGAAGTTAAATGGAGTCAAGATGATCTTCTGAGATTGATCCATAGCTCAGAAATTTTCCCTTCAGTTAGCAGAATGCTCCCAGTCAATGATGTCGAACCTACAAAAAAAATTGGAAGGAGAGAAATCAATCTACAAAAGCTCTGATACCATGTAGAAATTTAACCCAGGTGTTAGAACAATTACACTCACAACAATTGCCAATTACACATGCAAATTACTCACAAAGGAGACTGAATAATGGAGCAGAACACTAATCTGTATTGAATAAGTGTACAATAGCCAACCCTGTGAAGTCATAGGCTTCTACAATAAATAATTACATGAGATATTCGAATGCATAAGGATGCCATTCAAATTTGGTCAAAAGCAGGCTTACTAAATCTAAGCAAATACCCCATAGGTGCATAAAGCAGTTTCCAAAACTGTCTAGGAGCTCACAAATTGGAAAATTCAATTAGGCAGGCTAATAGATGGTGGAAAGACAACTCATACATGATTTTCATAGGAGAAAAGAGTGGAGGATGATGAGGACAAAAAACAAGTTAACTTCACCTAGTCAAACTTTCCCAATTGCCTTAAAACTCAGAAAAAGCAGACAATAAAGCAGAAAAAGAAGACATGCACTAGGGAGGCCAGGAATAAAGAAGATTTGATTCCAAGAGGTTTCCCAAGTGCTCCATGACTCAAATTTAGCAATTTTTACCACTATGGATGTGTGGAGGGCAACTTGCATAAGGTGGAATATGAAAACTAGGCAAATAAGACAAAAATTGGATTAATTAATGTCTAAGGTAGCTAACTATGGGTTGATTATTCTAACAATCCCTACTTTTGTGCGTATGTTGAGCTCGAGATCCCCCATCCTAGGATCTTGGAGACCACCTCACCCACAAATCTCTCAACCTACCCTATCCATCTAGACTTATAAATACAAGCTTATGGCCATGGTTGAGGGGGAGAACTCTGAACGCATTGTTATGTTGTTGGATTGATCACTTGGTCCATATCATTGGAGAGCATAGAGAGAGCTAAAGTCAGAGCTTATGGGAATGAGAATGCTTGGTTTCATGGAGATGCATGTCAACACTAAGGATTGGTTGTAAACTTCTTCATATTTCTTTAATGCAAGTTGATTTTTGTCCCACATATATTGTTGATGTTTGATTTCATATATATGTTGTTAGATTCCTTAGTCACTAGCATAGATTACTAGATTATATTCGGGTTGCTTTGCTTTGATATGTTTCATGTTGAGCTTATTGTAGGTACATAGGGTGACTATAAAAGCATTGCATTCAAGATATCTACGATGTTTAGGGAGAGTATTCAACCTATGTCCTCTATTTGTTATAGATCTGAACCATTCAGACCAGTGGAACACCATGATGTCTGCAGGAGGTGAAATATTCTAGCTAACAAATCTGGCGACTCTGTTGGGGAACGAAGTTGTGTATAAGTCATTCTGATCTTCCTCAGTCTTCAACTCTTCTCTGAATCCAGGATCCTTCTTCAACTCTCTTCAGTCAGATCTACTCCCTGACTGACTCTGTTTGGGTTTGAAACCTCCAGATCTGCTTAGATCTAAGTCATTTCGGTCTTTTATGCTCTGTTTCCATACTCAATTCAACAGTATTTGCCTTTATCTAGTCTATTTTTAACTTGATACATCATTCTTCTTATGTTTTGGTCATCTACAGGGAACCACGCCTACGCTATGTACGAGAAGCGATGCCACTGCCTGAACAAAGTGGACAATACGCGGTGCCATCGCCTGTAACCTATTGCCAAGAAGCGGTGCTGTCTAGGAAAAACTCTGTCAACACTTGAGAAGTGCAGTGACATGTAAGCATCATTCCAAATCCCTTTTTCCTTATTTTTCTTTGCAAAAAATTGGATTTTATTGCCTTCAGTTTTGCTTGTCAGACTTGTGTTGCTAAATCTGATGCTTGTGGTTTGAGTTTTTATGGTTTAAGATTGATTTGAGTGGAATTTCAAAACTTTGATTAAGTCTTTTGATTTTTCATCTAATTCTATGCTTGTTGGTTGTGTTTACGAAAGGGTTTCTTGTTTTCTGAAAATATTAGGGTGTTAGTTAAAATCTCTTTTAATTTTTGCTACATAGACTAAAAGAAGAACACTAGATTAGCTTCTAGGTTTCATTTCTTATTTGCATGATAAACATCTTTTTCCTTCCTTAAAAAAAAAGGAAATTTTTTGACTGAGACTAGGATATCATCATTGAGCATTGGACATTGGTTTTCTGATTGGCTTTACAAGCTTTTAGGACCTTTATGATCTTTCGTCTCTCATGCATTTAGAGCTATCTCGATCAAAATAAAAAAAAGTGGTAGTTTTAAGTTAGATTTGCTTATGTTTGAGAAATTTGAAAAAATAGAGTGCATTTGCATATAGGTGTGCTTCTTGTTCTTTCTTTTAGGAAAAGTGATTCTTTCCCTTCTCATTTGCTTTCGAAAAGAAGAAATCAATTTGGAAAGGTGATTTCTTGTCTTTGATTTGATGTTCATGACTGTTGTGTGGAAGTATTTTTGGTTTTTGAAACAAAAGGTAAACACTCTCTTTCCCTCCCGTAAGTAGGCATACTGAACGGTAAAGTGAACATTTTGCACTATCATACTGCATGGTTTTACTTTTCTGTCAAAACATCATGCATTCACCTAACCATACAGGTTAAAATTAACAATAGTTGTAGGTTAAAATTTATGTAGTAACTTTAGTGATAGGTTAGAGATGTGTTCGAGTGTCATTAAGCGTAGGAGATGTCGTTATTTGTCAGCATTAAATTCCGGTACTCGCATGGTTATTCCATGTATCGTCGGTATATCGAATGGCCTTTCACGTACCCTTGAGGTATATAGAAAGGTACTTCACGTAATCGATTGTATATCGGAAGGCCCCTTGTGTATGGTTATGCATTAGACAGCACTACTACTGATTCGAGCTCCCACGTACCTTGAGTATATTGGGAGACCCCACTAGGGTACCTTATCTATCTGAGAAAATCCCTCTGGCCGTCTTGTATGGAGCCATACATTGAAAACAACATTCGGGGAGATTACCCTGCATGTACCCTCAAGTTATATTGCGAGTGGAACCTTCTTGATAATCCTAGTGAGAGACCTGACTTTTGAACTCCTCCTATCATATTAAGTGTGCTTGTTTTGACCTATAGCTTGTGTAGGGAAATTCTTTTTGGTGTGTTTTCTATATTTTCAGACCCTAGGTTAGTTAGGAACTGTACAAATTGGCTGAATTAAGACAGTTGAGAAGAGTATGGGGCTTGCCACCTGATTTTATTCCTGGTTCAAGAGAAAATCCTATGGAAGCTATTGACCAAGGAGCTACTACCACCTCCCAAGTGGGAGATAATGTGGTTGTCGAAAGTGGAGTACCATATTCTTCACACTCGCCTCCCTTGGTCCAACAACCTTCTCATGGAGATTCCTTGTTCCATTCTCCTGTGGAAGGACGTGTTGATGATACTGCTCACCCAGATTTTGGTCCCAATGCTTCATTTTGGGAAACCCCTGTAGGTCAGGCCATTGCTTCATTTGGCACCCATGGAATCTCTTCTGAAATTGAAGAAGAATGTAGGCAATACTGTTCTGCCATTCTCTGTGCAAAGGAGATTGATAAGCAAATTGATGACATTCTAGGCCCAACACTACCAAGCTCCACATCTGTTCCTAGGGGATATCATTCACTTTCAGAATATATGAGACCCATTGAACCGATTATAGATCTTCCATTGACACCCTGCAACCCAGGTCAAGATACCACCCCTACCACCTCTCATGTTATTTCTATACCTACTCTTCCCAGGTCTTCTGTACCTGAGATTCAATCTTCAATTCTTGTTTCGTCTACACCTTCTAGTGTCGGGGGTAAAATCCTGGCACGACCTACGTTATCTGACACCAGAATTGTTACTAGTCAAGGGCAGACCTCTAACATAGAACCATCTATAGTTTATATCCCTCCCACCCATTCTAATGTGGTTAATCCCCCATCCATTTTAGGTCAACCCTTCGGGGCCCAACCTGTAACCATTCAATCTTCTGGAGGTTATGGTTATCAAATACCTGTAGGTAACATTAATTATCCACCCAATTCTACTAGAATTCCATACCCTAGTAATACTTTTATGCCATGGGAGCAACCCAACTGGTCTTACATGCTAGCCATGGGAGCGATACCTATACATACTGCAGGAGGTGTTGGAGGACCCCCTTATGGAGGTCCTCCCCCTGGGGGGCTTAATGGTCCCGGAGGATTTGGAAACTTTCCTCCTTATGGTCCTACTAGTCCTACTGGTCCTAGGGGACCTGGTGGTTTTTGTCCTTCTCGCCCTGGAGGGTCTGGTGGCCCTCCTCATTAGAGAAAATTTGAGGTAAAAAATGGGCCTCAAAAGGACCAAAATGTACTATAAAAATCAACCAATTACATTCTAGTATATGACATCATCCCCCATGGTTGAGGTGGCATTGCATGAGTTAAGAATGCTTATTTGTCACATTTTCTATGGTGAATGAAAACCCATAGTTAACCAAGGTAGTGGTACAAGTACTTTTAAGTCATAAATTAAAGTACTCACAATAAAAGTCATTTCACACTTTCTCATAAAGTAATATTATTGTTATTTTCAAGTAAAGTACTCATAATTCCTAAAAATGTCTTTTCACATTTTTTTATAAAATAATATATTTTCATTTTCATGTTTTTTAATTTTAAATTATATATTCACTCAATTTTATTTAATATCATAATGTCAAACAAATATATATATATATATAATCTTGTACTTTTAAAATAAATTAAATCCATGAATAATATTAATATGAAATATGTATATTAATTATGGATGAGTTATATATATATATTGAATCATAAGCATTCATTTATATCATGTTTTTATGTATAAAACAACATGTTGATATGATTATAACTTTATTATAATTTTTTAATAGTTAATTTTATAGAATAATATGCAAATTATGTTGTTATAACTTGTTAAATATTAATTAATAATAATGTCATTATGATAATAATTATAATAAATGTTAAATATTTTAAAATTTTAATGATTAATAAAATTAATAAAATTAATTAAGCCATTTATTTTTAATTTGAAATTATAACATAATGTGTAAAACTGTACTATAACCCATTTTTTAACAAATTAGTAACATTGATTGTTTACATATATATTTTGTATTTATAATTTTTTTTGTTGCAATGAGTGGAAATAATTTTCTTAGATAAGTATTTATATTATAAAAATAATTTCAAAATGTATAAATATTTTTTTAATAATTTATTTTCTTTATAAAAAATATTAGAATAATTTATGCTTCAACTAATAAATTAAAAGAATTTATACACAAGTGTTGACTTATTTAGTTAATAGGATATATTATTTGCTCTTAACTTTTTTATTGCTAAAAACAATATACATTAAAATCTTATATACTAATATGACATATTTTCAATGTATAAATATGTTTTTAATAATTTATTTAAGAATAAATTAAGTTTTATATTATTTTCTATAAGAGATTTAAGTATTAACATTCATTTACAATAAAATGAATATATCAAAAAAAATTATGATTTTGATATTAATTTATTCTAATAATGCAATAAATATTATAATAATATAGTTAAAATTTTACATGTAAATAAATCTCAATTAAATCACATTAAAATTAAATTAATGAGGAATGTACTAAATATAAAAAGTTCACATAAATTAAAAAATAACTTCTAAAAATAATTTTTTTTGTTTAATTTCATTTACACATTCAAGAGAAATAAATGCTAAAGGACAATAATTTTTTTGGGAATTTATGATGAATCTTAGTCACATCATTGTAGAGTTATTTTATTAATTTTATTTATAGTCAATTTAGAAAAGTAACTCAACCATGGTTATTTATATTGTGCATAAAAAGTAGTGTAGGAGGTGAGTTGTCATATATATACCTACCCCATAAAACCCCTAACTCATAATATTTTAATCTATCTTATATTTTTGTAGTACATCTCTTAGGAGGCCCATTTTTGACCTCAAATTCTGTCTAATGCCTAGTGGTTCTGGTGGCTCTGGAGGTTTACCTCATCCTAGTGGCCCCGGAGGGTCTCGTGGTCCGCCTCCTGGTGGTCCTAGTGGTCCTAATGGTCCCGGTGGCCCTGGTGGTCCTCCTCCTGGAGGCCCTGGTGGTCCTAGTGGTCTTGATCCCGAAAATCAACCCCCTATGGGCGGATCTTCTGGTAGTTCTTCGTCATAGAAACATGTTTATCAGTCCACTTATGGTCCTACTGGTAATTATATGCCATATCAGTATTACTAGTATGCTCAACCCAACTCACAATTACCTTTCCTAGCAACTTTGGACTTACCTGATGTGTCTAAGTTGATTAATGATCCCATTCAACACAATCCCTTGTGGCCACCCATTCCGGTAAAGCTACCATCAGACATTCCGAAATTCGATGGGAAATAAGGAGACGATCCGAAGAACCATGTGATGGCATTCCATTTGTGGTGTTCTTCGAACTCCCTCATGGATGACTCCGTTCAGTTATGACTCTTTTAGCAAACTTTGACCGATACAACTACGAAGTGGTACATTGAACTCCCACAACATTCGTTTGTGGATTTTGGCTTATTGGCAACCGTGTTTCTTACACACTTTCAGCTCCCTATTCGTTATGAAATGGGTACTGATATTTTAACCTCTCTGCGATAGAACACATCCACCCACATATCTGATCATATTCATGAGTGGAGAAGGCAGAGAAGGCTTATTAAGGCCCTTATTCTAGATTAGTTACTAGTTGATTGGTTCATCAAATCCTTGTTGCCTCCTATTGCCCGAGATGTGGCTATGGGCGGTGCCGTTACTGAAGAGCAGACTATTAGTCGGGCTCAGTACCTAGACTTGGTTTACTCCTAGTCTGGCACTCTTTACAACTTGATCCCTCAAGCTCCTCGCCCTAGCACTGATCCTGCCAATCCATTGGCATAAGTACCTATTGATGGGATTGTTGGTTCAATCTAGTCCCCATCAATGGTGAAACCTACCAAGCAAACCCAAACTGCCCCATATACTCCTTCAACTCCTAAGGTTTCCACCGAGGTCAATACCATTCAAAGTACTCAAACCTCAGGTAATAAAAAGAAAGGTAGAAATCGAATAAAAAACCTGGAAATCACCCGGAGACTCCATGACCAACCAATGGTGATAACAAAAAAGGGAAAAGAAAAGAAAAATATCCCTATCTGCTATGCGGTGGTGACCATTTTTCAAAGGAATGTCCTCGTCGGGACGAAATCTCCCAATTTTTGAAGTCCAATGCCGCACCTGTGGTACTTACGGATCCTTTTCCCTCTCAACAACAACTGATAGACTACATGTCTAATCAGGGTAATTATAGTTCGTCAGAGGAAATTCGTATGATGTCCTCATATACCATCCATCTGCAAACTTGAAGTCATAATTATGATAAAACTGCAGATAAAAATGAAGATCATTCATCTTCAGGGAAAGCCCCTTCTACTAGTTCTCTTGAGTCCTCGTCTACTATCCCCTTGTCTATCGAAAATCCTACTCTCAACATGATTTTTCACCCACCAAAGAGTACTCTTCGGAATGCAGTATTTAATCCCAATGCCCGAGCTACTCAATTTTATAATGTGGTTGAAGATCTCACTCAAGCACCTTATGCAATTTCTACCCTAGAAGTGCTTCAAAGTTTCCCTACATAGTGCAAAAACCTATTGACTGTATTAGGAGCTTTAGACCCGAATAACACCAATTTGATCCATTTCAATGTTCAGAACTATAAGTCTAGGTTACCACATAAACTTGATTTTCAAGTCATTACGAAAGTAGTTGGAAAGAAAGTTTTTCGAACAATCCTAGATGAAGGAGCTTCAACCTCCATGTTGTCTTTGTCTTGTTGGAAAGCCCTTGGATCTCCTGAGCTTGTAACATCACCTATGACCCTTAAAGCCTTTTACGGACGGGGTTTCCAGCCCCACGGTCTCATATCAGCACTTGCGGTCGAGCTAGGGAGCAAAACCATTTCCATTTAAGTAGAAGTGGTAGATGCCCCTTTAGATTACAATCTCCTCCTAGGACGAAATTGGTTCTATGCTATGATTGTTGTTGCTTCAACAGTATTTCGAACTGTCCAATTTCCACATCTGGGGAGAATCGTTACTATTGACCAGCTTGATTTCTGTATGCCAAATGTTACTACCTCTATGTCTAATAACATCCCCATGTTAGGCCAGTCCCCTCCTCCTTATCAGTCGATTGGGGTAGGTGTGTTGAAGGATTCATCCCTCATGGGAGTTTTTCCATCCACTCCTAGCATGGATTTTGAGTCAGTCAATATGATTGCCTCATTTGATTATGAGCCTAAGGGCCACTATGTTGTTGATTCTACCTCGTTAAGTCAACACGAAGCTATGTATGATGCCATTCAAACCTCTTTCGATGATCACATTGATGATATTCATCTAGTGGCTTCGGATCCTTACCATTTACCGTATTGGTTAGAACCTTCTCTTCCCACTCTAGATTATCTCTCTGAGACCTTTCCTTTTGACGAGTCCATTATTGAGATCATGAGAATGGATGACTCCATTTGGGAGGATCACCATCATAGATCCATGTTCCTCCCCAACACCAGTTCGGTTAACCATGATTTTGCATCCTTATTTCCTACTGATATTGTCAACGTTCCCCAAAGTCCTATATTGTTGCAACATACAGATTCTAAAGGAAACCTTTGCAACATTACTCAGACAAACTTGATTGACATATCATCCAAGCCTGATATTGTCGACCATGTTCATGTTGGGCAGAACTGCTTTGCAGATGAATCTCAAGCCTATAAGGCACTTTTTAAAGAATTTCGTGATACTTTTTCCTGGTCCTACAAAGAGATTCCAAGAATTGACCCTTCCATTGTGGTCCACGAGATTAAAACTTATCCCTCGGCCAAACCTATCAGGAAAAAACTTAGGCAAGTCCATCCTCGGAAGGCCACAGCTATAATAGCTGAAATTGAGAAGCTTCTGAAAGATGGGTTTATTTACCCTGTACCCCTGACAGAATGGGTATGAAATGTTGTCCCTGTCAATAAAAAGTAGGGCACCATTAGAGTTTGTATTGACTTTAGGGAAATGAATAAAGCTTGTCCCAAGGACAACTTTCCTACCCCGCATATTGATCATATTATCAACAACTGCACAATAAGTGTCATCTTTTTATTCATGGATGGCTTCTCTGGCTATAATCAGATTGAGATATTACCCTCCAATCAACATAAGATGGCATTCATTTTCCCATGGGGAACCTTTGCATATAATAAGTTACCATTTGGCTTGAAAAATGCTAGAGCTACGTTCCAGCGTGCGATGTCCTATGCGTTTCACAATGTCAAACACATTGTTGAACTGTACCTTGATGACCTCCCCACTCATCCACAGTGACGGGAGGACCACCCTAGTCATATTAGAGAGATATTCCTGAGATTCCATCATTATAATATATGGGTCAACCCCCATAAATGTGTTTTTTGTGTTGAAATGGGACATCTGCTAGGTTTTTTGGTATCCAAAGATGGCATCCAGATAGATCCTTTAAAAATTGCCTCCATTCTTGATATACTAGCCCCAACTAATCTCTTTGAACTCCAAAGTTTGCAGGGGAAGGAAAAATTTCTCCATCGTTTCGTGTGCAATTTCGCAGAGTAAACGCACGGTTATATGTGTCTCCTTAAAAAGAACACTCGATTCCTTTGGGATGACTAGGCCCGACACGCCTTTGATAATCTTAAACATGCTCTAACTCATTCACCCATGATACACCCCCAAATTATTCAAAGGACTTTCTCTTGTATATTGCTGCCTCTGCTACTACCATCGCTATGGTTTTAGCACAGGACAATATTCACGGTCAGGAGCACATGATTTATTATGCCAGTAAGAATCTCTTGGATTTTGAAACCCATTATTCATGTTTGGAAAAGTTAGATTTGGCCACGATCATTGCTGTACAAAAATTTCATCATTACATTCTGCTTCGCACTACCACCGTATTGGCAGACCAGAACCTGATGTACTACATCCTGACTCGTCAGGTACTCAGGGGCAAGTACTCCTATTGGATTGTTATCCTTTAGGAGTTCAATCTAGAGTTTTTCAAGGCTACATCAAATAAATCCTTGGTCTTTGCAGAGCTTATGTGTGATCTTCCTTGTGCTTCGACAAAATCTGAGCCCAATGATTCATTTCTGGATGAATTTTTGTTCCTGATAAGCACTACTGATCCTTGGTATGGAGATTTTTTTATATATCTCCAGACACAACGTTTTCAGCCACATTTATCCCATGATGATCGCCATTGTATCCATCACCATGCAAAATACTATCTCATCTTGAATGATACTTTCTATAGATGTGGGATTGACTCTACTCTCCGGTGATGCATCACCCATGAGAAGGATGAACTTGTGTTGAATGATTGCCATTCTGGAGCATGTGGTGGTCATTTATCTAGGATGGCTACAGCCCAGAAAATCCTTCACACTGGCTATTTCTGGCATTCGATCCTCAAAGATTGTCATGAGGCTATTAAGAAATGCCCACCTTGTCAACACTTCCATCCTAAAAAGCACACCCATCCTGCTCCGCTACACCCCGTCATTGCCATTGGCCCATTCACAAAATGGGGGATAGACTTTATGCATTGTAATCCTACCTCAGCCGGGGGGCATGGTTACATCATCGTGGCTATGGATTATTTCACTAAATGGGCTAAGGCCATGCCTACATATGTAGAAGATGGTAAGACTTATGCCCTCTTCTTGTTCAATCATATCATAGCTAAAATTGGAGTTCCGCAGTCCATCATTACTGATCATGGATCCCATTTCCATAATTAGATGATGGAGGAAATGAGTGCCAAGCTAGGGTTTCGCCATGAAAACTCTATGCCATATTATCCACAAGCTAATGGTTAGGTAGAGGCCATTAACAAAGTTTTGAAAACTATGCTTCATTGGATGGTTGGAGATCATAAATCCAACTAGAACCACATTCTTTTCTCCACTCTCTGGGATTATCAAAATTCTATGAAAATAGCTACTGGTTTCACGCCATTCCATCTTATCTATGGACTTGAAGCTGTCTTACCCATCCAATGTCAGATTCCATCTTTACAACTTGCGGTCAAACTTCTCCCAGACACTTCCACAGAGGAAGAAAGATTTTTATACTTGAATAACCTTGACGAGACTCACAGATATGCTTCCTTGGCTAATGAGGCGCATAAGAAACGTGTCAAGGTGCAGTATGACAAATCCGTCTAGCCTCGTTTCTTTAACAAGGGTGACCTAGCCTTGACTTCTGAACAGAGATACGACAAACTAGGGAAGGGAAAGTTTGAGTCCATGTGGTACGAACCTTTGGTTATTTCCAAGGTGTTAGAGAAAGGAGCTTACAAGCTCTTTTCCTATGATGGGATCCCTTTGGGGCAACCTCGCAATGGGTTGTACCTAAAAAGGTACAATGCCTAGGTTTTCTTGTGCAGTATCTTGTGTATATGTATATTGATTGGATTTTTGTGTGCTTTTAGTATTTTCAAGGTGGTTTTGAGCTTCACGTCCACATCTATTTATACCATGTTTTGGTCATGCAGATGGCTTTCTACGGTTTCCCTGATGGTGCTTGCTGCCACACCTTGAATCTCGCCTTGGCTGCTTGGGTTCTCTATTCCCCGGCTGAATATTTGGTCAGTTCAGGAGGGGTTTGTATAGGTCTTTCTACTAATAACATCGCCGAGTATGAAGCAGTCATCGGTCTTCTGGCTAAAGCTACCTCCCAGGATGTTCATAATCTAGTAGTCTTGATGGACTCACAACTCATGGTTTGCCATTTGAACCATGTATACACCATTAGGAACCTGGTACTCCTTCGTCATTTCAAGATAGTATGTTTGTTAAAAAGATCATTTGAAACTATTACTTATAGGCATGTCCCTAGGGAACATAATCTAGTTGCTAAATCATTGGCTAACTACATCCTAGACTGGCATATTTCCCATTCATGATGGTAAATCAAACATGGTCCATTGTAAATAAACATTTTGAGACACGTAAAAGTCATAGAAAATGCATTTTCCATTTGAAACATATAAACACTGTGTAAAAGTCTGTATATATATATGAAAAGTTTACAAAAAATAGGTCTCGAGACCTCCTCTGAAGCACGTAGGCTTTCAGGAAAAATCATCATACAAAATATTGAAGCTATCATCTTTCAGTACATATCTCATACACTAGTGGTACTCATGATAACACATCACTACTCGAGCCACCCTGCGCAGTAACCTACTGAATCGGCCTGGTACTCCCACTATGGATCTCTGATATCTCATCTGGAGTTCATCTATGTCAGCATCTGGGATGTTCAAATTCAACCTCTCTAGGTTCTCCTCCAGCTCCCTAGTGATATCATCACCCTGTGGTACAAAGCGAGATCCTGCTCGCCTATCCAATGGAGATACTCCTCCAGGTCGCACTGCTCCAACATTTGCATGAGAATATACAGGTCTTGTCACTTTACATAAAAAATATAAAACATATAAAACATAAAAACATTTCATCCATTTTAGGGTTTCTTGCTTCTTACCGAGGTCACCCCATTGTCCGCCAGGTGGGAGTGGTAGGTCAGGATCTCCTATGAAGTTTGTGCCTGCGTAAGCTTAGTCCTCAACCATGAGGATCTGATCCCATAGCCATTTGATGAATGGATCACTGGACTTCACCCTTCCCCTATCCACTCCTGTGTGAGCCATGACTTGGAACCACCTCAACATATGGGGGTCCCATGCTCTCAGACTCTGAAAGGTCACCTGTGGCCTCATCTGTGGAACTCGCTTGAAGAAGAAGCAGGATAAAATGGAACCAAAGCCAAACTGCTTTAGCTCTTCTTGCTGACACTTAGTCAACTGATCCTTGAAGATTTGAAGCATTGCTTCTACCCAGTTGAACACCGTGGGTGCCATAGCCTCTATGAAATACAACATCTATGACCTAGAAGCCTGGTGCACACCCTAACTCCCAGCCACCCTCTGCATGGTAAACAGGATGGTCCATAGATCCCTATATGTCACTTCCTTGATTGGGATCTTCTTCCCCAATGTAGCTTTTCCTGGTGCATAGTGTCGATCTATAAGCTCTCTAGTAGTAGTGTCCCCACCATGGGAACCTGTCAATGAGAGGGGGGCACCCCGTCTTGATAGACTAGTCAGGAAGTAGATATCCTCTATCTCCACTATAAGTATGCGTGCCCCCACCTTGAAATACTGTTGCTCTAGATTCCACATTTGTAGTATGTGTTCCAATAGTCATTTGTGCGACACCATGCCTGGGGTCTAGAAGAACTTCAAGATTCGACAGTCTCATAATGTGGCTATACAGCCTGCATTTCTCTCTGCAATAGCATCCTCATTGTCATGAGTTCTTTCCTTCCATATCACCATGTTTTGAGTGATCTAGACATGCCAAAACCACAATGGTATGCATTAAAATCATCCTTAAATCATTAATAATCAAAAGAATGAAGTTATTTTACCCATACTATTTGTTTAACTTATCCACAGTCGGCACTACTTGTGCACCATTGGAGATAGGCGGTGGCACCGCCTGTCCACTATATTGTCGGTGCAGTTCTAGGGTCGAACCACGTATCTTACAAGGGGTAGCCGCAGTGCCCGTATTTTGAGTTTTAGGGCTCGCCATATGGGCCCAAAACCCCCCCAAGCCTCAAAATAGATGCTATTAAATGAAAGATAAGGGTCTTAGCTATTACCTGCAACTGACGATGCTAAAAACGGATGGTGGAAGCTCCCGATATCAGATATGGAAGATCTGGCTAAGAAAATGTTCCAAGTGCTCTCTGCTAGAGGTAAATAGTGAAATGGTTTGATTTTTTACTATTTACTTAGATTATATAGGAATTTTTGGGTTTGACTCACTATAGTTTTGATGTAAAATCATATTTTGGTCAAAATGTATCTATCATAATCCCTAATGCTAGTTGTAAATGCATTTAACACTTGTTTATGAGACTATTGCAAGATAGGAGAACTCTAAAAAAAAGATTTGAAAGTTTCTTTATGGCTTTTTCGTACTTTCATAAAACAAAAAAGGTCGATGAACATTTATTACGACACTTTGATCGCATTCTCTAAACCTAGTATCAAAGGTTCGAGTCCATTTTCGAATCTTTCCAGGCTCGTAAAATTTGACATTGTGCAAAGAAACATCGTGGGGTCTTCTTTTCACATCTTTTTTCAGACTCCTTAAACATGAAAAGATATTTGAGTCCATTTCTGAATTTTTGCAGGCTCGTTAAAAGTGACATTGTGTAAAGAAACCTCATGGAGTCCTCTTTAAACTCTTTTTAGGCTCCTTAAATATGAAAATATTGTCGAGTACTTGTCTCCTTCATACTCGTAAAAGTATTTGAAGAGTTGTCCTTCCGATGATAGGTTATCTCTTTTTCGGTTCGGATATGACTATTTACAAAAAAGGAACACTCCAGCCAATCATGACTGGAAGAGTTCTCTAAGGTATGATTTTATACTTTTTAGGGCCTTAGAGACTAAATCATATGAAAAAGGACCCTTTGGAGTCTTCTTCTGTACTCGTTGAGACTCTCTAAACATGAACAATACCGCATTTTCTTTCAGTGGACTCATTAAATTAAACATTGAGAGACCCATTTTGGGATCAAATTCCTCCTCTCTCAGGTTCGTAAAACATATGAGTCTGGACTTGTCTTCCAAAAATCTATATCGAGTGTTTGTTACCCTCTTTGAACTCGTAAAACCGAAAAGAGGCACTCATCGATCATGATGGGGGAAATGGGAAGGAAATCATGTTGCAAATAATGGTAGTTGTTTGTCGTTACCTTTGAACATGGAACTTATCTACACAACCATGTCAGTCAATTGGGTATTCAACTGATCTCCTTGACGATCCACTTTCATGAGTCATGTCACTCCTTTGAGTCTTTCAAAATAATACATTGTCCACTGTCGCATTGTGTGTCTGTCCCATCTAGTCATGTTGCCAAGTATTTTTTCGTGCCACCCAATGTTCATAGGGGATCTGAAGAAGTGTCACCTCTACAGTCCACACAGCCTTTGTGTTAGTATCTTTGAGTCAGTCATATGGTTACTACATTCACATCATTCAAGAACTATGTTTCGAGTTTCGTGTCATCGATGTGGGACTCATCATGGCCCTCCTTCGATGAGACTTTTCTCATCGACATCAGCTAATCATCTGGGAAATAGTCTTAGAAAGAATGATTGGTACCTTGATATCTGTATGATTTAATGACATATTCTCTCACTCTCAACATAGGTTCATATCATTGACCTTTTATCGATGGAATCGACTGAGTGTTCGACATTAGGACATCTATTCACACTTAGTAGATTGTACTATAGTACCTTGGGAATCATTGACATTAATGGTGATCTCCCTCACACTTGTTAATAGTTCACATCATTGGCTGGTAATCAAGTGGTTTCTACCATGTTTGACTTCAGATCATTGTAATCACATGGATAGAATCGTACTTTGTGGAAGATGAGACAAAGACCATGGGTATTTGTTTAAAGCACTCATTGCTTTTCCCAGGTTACGATGGAGTTTTGTATATCTAGCATGGATCCACATTTGTATGGTCCTGGCTATGCTCAAATTTGCATCTGTATGACATAGATCTACATTGTATGTCTAGTAGCTATGTCCAAGTTTGAGTCCTCTATCACATGGATCTATGTTTTATTCTAGTAGCCATGCTTGTTTATTCCTCTCATGGATCTGCCTTGTATTGATCTATAGCCATGAGTTTGGTTACTTGTGTTTATTAGACAACATACTGATGTACTACAGATGCCGACTTGACGACTTTCTTCAATCGAGCCAACATTTTTTCCTCATGGAAGTGACTTGTTCTCTCAGAGCTCTCATTTATCGTATCCCTTGTTGGAGTAGGGTCCCGCAGCTACAGGAAAAGCTGCTTTTTTGGAACGAGTAAGTCAAAGGTAACAATACCTGAGTGGCTGAGAGGAGAAAGCTCAACCACTACACTTAAGGAAGCGGTGAAGACAGGAGGGCTTAGCTACCCTCATAAAGGAAAAGGAGCAACGAGGCCGAGATATTGAAGATGAAGAACAGAAAAGGAAGCGGTGCCAGTACCCATGGTCAGCGTCGGGAAGCGTCGAAGACTGTAGGAAGCTGTGGTGTGACGGAAAGCAGCAGTTTGAGTACAGATAGACCGACTGTCATAGTTAGGGTTTTTGGGTTACTGTTGGGAGAGGCCCACAGTGTTGTAATGGTGAGACCTTCGGGCCGCCTATAAAGGGATGTATTTTGTATTGTAAAAAGTTAGCTAGTTAGTCAGTTAGCTCATTAGCTATTCAGCTAGTCAGACAATCTGTTAGCTCATAGATATTTTGTATTATAGAAGAGCCGAGCTCTGGTTCTGTTATTCTGTTTGTAGTATCTTACTGTAACCAGTAGCTGACTCCTAGATTATGTATGTAACAATCCGCAGGGATTGAGAGAGAGAGAGAGAGGAAGAGTATATTGTAAGAGAAGCAATATAAGAAGAGAAGAGATCTAAGAGAGAAGGGCTCCAGGCGGTGTGTGCGGAGTTATCCAGAAGATCTCGGTTGCATATGAGGTTGCAGTGGAACTGTGTTTACTCTCCCAAGTTATAATATATAAACCAGTTCCTGTGGACGTAGCTTCTACCCTGGAAGTGAACCACGTAAAATCGGTGTGTTATATGATTATTTCATGTGATTGTTCTTTACTTAGTTGCTATTTGTTATTTGTTACATGAATGCCGTATATTAGTTAGTAAATGTCTGTATGTTCTCATTCAGTTACAGTATTATAGAAAGTTAAAGGCGAGTTTAAATGTAACAAGTGTCTGCTTATGAGTCTATCAGTTCCTGTTTCACGCAGTAATAGTCACTCTATTAAGCATTTCAGTATACTTATTAAGTAAGTTAATTATAGCGATGTGAGTGTGTTGAACTGTGAAGTTCATGTAAGGCTGTTTAACACCCTGTTGGAGGTTAGCCAAGTTATTCCTCCCAGTGAGAAACCCTTTGGACCCTGAGAGTCGCATTGGGCTGTACTATAGGAGATATCGCATTGACAGAAGGCGACATCGCACCGATAGAGGAGCTATGGTGCGAGATATCGTAGATAGTGAGAACCGCAGAGGGGAGATTTTACGCGTTGTCCTAGTCACTGTGATGCAATAGGATTCCTCACCCTGTCAGAGTCCGCGAGGAAGGGAGAACTAGGACTCACAGGAAGATCTTGCTGGTTAAGAAGAGCCGCGAGACACCAGGATGCTACAAAACCTGGTTAAGGACACTTGAGTCTTTAGCCAACCCATCTAAGATCACTTTGGGTGAGACTTCAGGCCGCTCTACGGTTTGTTGCTGAAAGGGCCAGTGAGTTAGGGGTGTTGTTGGTACATTATAAGTAAACCTGGGTCTGCCCATAGTAACCAAAAAATGGTTCCGTTTCCAGTTTTGAACAAACTAAGAGCTGATGTTCTGTTGGAATCCTACTAAAGAAGAACTTAACCAATGGGTTGGGTCTACAGAAAGAGAATTTGCTGTGATAGAAAACAAGAGTCCTACATTGAGTACAGAGGACTAGTTACAAAAACATATATTCACTGATATACATACGATATTTTTTGTGACCTATGGAAATGAGTTGTATGACTGGTTATCAAAGTTGACTAACCAGCATTTATTCAAGAAGAAAAGGAACATTTTCTAGACACTGGAGCTGATTCAGACTGTCAGGAGCATTGATAATCCCATTTCATGAGCAGTGGACTTCTGGCTTGCGAGTGTGCTAGAAGGCTTCATCACAGAGTTTGTAGTCGAACAGAGAAAAAGCTTCTGTGAAGCCGAGCGGTACTTCTTCAAAGGATATTGTGGTAAGTACCTGAACTCTTTAAAGTTGTCCGTTAAGATGCTATTACATGAAAAAGGAGTACTTGATATATATTCAGATGTATAAGTATAGTAAGTGTAATGTCACAAGAGTTTGAGAGTGATTTCGATGAACTTGGACGTACATGTAGTGGAAAGAAATTTAAAGTAGATTTAAGATCTTCTTTCTTTGAAAAAAGTTCAGACAATACTAGAGAACAGAGTCACAATAATACAGAAAGAACAGAAGGGGGTATCCCTTACCACCCTTACACCCCACAGAAATCAATCGAGACTCAGAATAATCCCGTAGGAACTCCATCTAGTAGCTCACATACAATACATACTACCGCTACATCACCTATATCTACACCACCGAGTGGTAGTAACACAACAAATCATCATCCACCATGTAGAAATAGAATGGGGGATGATATGAAGCTACCTACCTTTAAGGGTACAGGGGCAGAAGACCCAGAGCATCATTGGTTTCTATGTGAATCCGTGTGTACCATTAAAGGGCTCCAAGATGATAATATTAAAATTATACAGTTGGTCACCACACTTAGGGAATGAGCCTTAACATGGTATATGAATTATACCTCAGCGATACCTAGAACACTCGTACAGGTCAGGACCGCCATGATCAAAGAATTTAAGAAACCTAAGTCTGAGTCACAGTGCATTACAGAGCTCAAATACATTAAACAGTCACCTACAGAGTCAGTATGGGACTTTGATCAGAAATTCAAAGCCCTTATAGACCAGGTTAGCTTTGAGTTTGCACCGGAGCAGCACAAGGAATGGTTTATTGCAGCACTGCTCCCCCACATCATATTGCCACTGATGCAATAGAAAATCCAGACGCAGGATGACGCATTGGAGATGGCAATGAAACCAGAGGCATCACCTCTAGCTGAGACTAGTATAGGCATGACAAACCTGCAAAACCAGTTAGCTAATATCACCTTACAGATGCATGATATTAAGAAAGGAAAAGAGATTGCACAAGAAATATGGCGTATAAAGTGTAAAGCACAACGCCATACTAAAGATAATTGTCCAGTATTTGTTGAATATCTAGCAAGCGAGGCTCCTAACCCCTTAGCACAGATGCAAGGGCCATGGTGTGAACTATGCAGAACAAGAGGACACCCACCTCAGCAATGCCCTTTACTTCAAAAGTATGTACATACACCTAAGAACTTATACTGTAACTTCTATAAGTCCGTAGGACATGATGAACATAATTGTAGAGCTTACAATCTCATGGTCAAGAGAAAACACGACTTATACAGAGTCCAATCAGAGACACCAGGTCCAGCAGCAGGACCACAGCATGAACTGGCTCATGTTGGCTGAGGAGGAGGATTCAGAGGACGAGGCCGTGGAGGAGGCTTTGGCCGTGGTGAAGGATTTGGCCATGGTCGTGGACTGATCACTTGTTACAACTGCAGAGTTGTAGGACATTATGATAGGGATTTCTAGATCCCTACTACCACATGTAACTATTGCAAATATTACAATCACGCTATAGAAGAATGTCCTAACTTGATAGCTAAGATTAGGGAACCTAAGCCAGTAGCACACCAGAACATTCAGCTTATTGCTGCTGAGCAAAAGGAACCAGAACTAAGAGTCAACATTGTGACTCACAGTGGTGCTTCCACCAGTGGGACATCGCCGGATACTGAAAAGAACACAGGTCCAAAGTGGGTGCGCAAAGCCACTACTAAATCAACACCACTCAACCTACAGAAGAATAAAGAGACATTTCAGGAAGCTAAAACTTTCTTTAATGACCCTACACAATCAGGATCGTAGGTACAACCATCTAGGGGCGTACCGCAGCAAACACCATGTGGCATTAGCCATGTGCAGATATCACAGGCTACCACATCGGGAAGGTGCGATGAGGATGAATCAATAGGAAGTGTAAAATCCTTCCTGCGGAGTTTCTTAAAACTCATGAGAAATGAGAAAGCTATCGGAGAGCTTCAGCGCATCATAGATCAGTGTCAGCCATCTTCTTCCATGAGCAGTGCGCAGCATGCTATTCATAATATTATGGGATATACAAGAACAGGAAGAGAGATGCGACTCACAGCACAAGTTGGAGAATTTGAAATGGATGAGGTAATCCTAGATTTAGGATTAGAGGTAAATGTTCTGACTAAGCATACATGGGAACAGATGGGTAGCCCTAATTTAGCCATATCACCTATCCATCCGAGACTAGCCAATCAGCAGCGGGTATCGCCACTGGGTCGATTACCGCAGGTGCCAAATGACATTGACGGAGTTCACAGCTTTGCGGACTTTGAAGTTATAGAAATCATTGGTGATAGTAGACTGTACCCAGTGCTACTAGGTATTGATTGGGCAATTGGTAACATGGCTGTTATCGATTTAAAGAAGAGACAGATGACCTTCGAGGACAATCAGATTCGGGTCATCACACCATTGGATCCTTTTCAGGGTCCCAGATATATTGAACCTATCTGAGCAGAGGATGAGGCACGTAATATGGGGAGCCTCTATCAGATGATGGCCAATCAGAGTGACTACATCAATCCAACTATAGAAAGGAACATTATTTGGCGATGCGACAGCTCATGCACATCAGACTCGGATGTTGGCCTAGAGAACTGGCAGAACATACTTTACGAAGTCTCAGCTCGTAGATGTGCATTTATGACTAAGTCATTGGGATGGATTGGCGCAGAGATTAAGGATACTCCATCGTTTGATGGCTTAGCATATGTCAACGAGTCTTTAGAGTAGTTTGAATGGGAAATCCCTCAGGAGCAGAGGATGTCAGTCATTGACCTTGCAGTAAGAGCCACACTTGCAAGATGGCGGCATGCACATAGAGAACATATCGCATCATGGGATGACTTCAAGAGATTGATGGCAATCAGGTTTTCTAATAACAAGGAGTATCTACAGCAGAGGTACACAGGAGAAAGTGACCACAGGTCACATATTGAAATGTGTGAATAGAATTGGTAGGAAAATCCAGAGGATGAATGGGTTTACCTATTCATTCATACTTTAGACCAAATTCCAAAGAACTGGTACACTGAGACCGATTTGCATAGAGGAACCATTACATGGCCACTTATGATAGACTGCTTTGAACTCACTTTCGCTTTTGAATCTAAGTATCCAAGTATCGATCAGGCTCTAGACGTCATAAAGACTAAGATATTTGAGGACTGTACCCTATCAGTACATACTCAAATCAAGTGGGCCATCCAGTTAGAAGATGCGCTCGAGTGTTATAACTTCGCAGCAGAACCATAGGATGAGGATGAGGATCCTTGCAGCATCAACATTCCGGAGTCAGAAGGGACTCGCGATGTTGATGGACTGAAGCTATAGATTCTAGCTATCACAGACCCCATCAAGATTAAAAATATCAATATTGGCACAGACATAGAACCAAAGATTGCCTCTATTGGAGACTATTGGGATGATGAAACGGTAGCACACATTGCAGATCTGTTACATGACTATCATGACTTATTCCCCACTAAGTTCATAGAAATGAAGGGAATAGTAGGATATCTGGGAGTAATGAGGATACCATTTAAAGAGGATGCTAGGCCAGTCAAATAGTGTCCATACAGATTAAATCCGTGGTATAAAGAAAAAGTTAAGGATGAGATCGATAAGATGCTAGCAGCAGGCATCATTGAGCCCATAGAAGAAAGAAAATGGGTTAGTCCCATGGTTGTGCAAGAAAAGAAAACCAAAGGAGAAATCAGAAATTGTGTCGATCTGCATAAACTCAACGATGCATCACTTCATGACCCATTCCCGACACCGTTTACTGATGAAGTGTTAGACAATGTGGGAGGACAGGAGTTCTACTCCTTCACTGATGGATTTTCAGGCTATCACCAGATCAGAATACATCTAGAAGATTGATATAAGACCACTTTTGCGATAGAATGGGGCTCATTCCAGTATATGGTAATGCCCTTTGGTCTTAAAAATGCACCAGCTATCTTTTCAAGAGTAGTAGTTGCTGTATTTAAAGAATACATCCATAAATTCCTAGAGTTTTATTTTGATGACTGGAATGTATTTGGATTAATCGACAAGCACATAGGATATTTAATACTGATGTTATAGAAATGTAGGCAGTACCAGATTTCTCTGAACTTGAAAAAATGTATATTTTTTGCGCCATTTGGTATTCTGTTGGGTCACATTGTTTGCAGACAAGGCTTGATGGTAGATCCTGCAAAGATTGCCATCATTGTAAATCTTCCAGCACCCAACTCAGTCAAGCAATTAAGGATAGTACTTGGTCACACCAGGTACTATAGAAAATTCATCAAGGGTTACGCAAAGACCACAGCACTGATGGAAAATCTGTTAAAGAAAGACGCCAAATTCCTATGGAATGAGGAATGCTAGAAGAGTCTAGACACTCTTAAAGAGAAGATGGTTACAGCACCCATCTTAGTATTTCCAGACTGGACCAAGCCATTTCATGTACATGTGAATGCATCTGGCATCGCACTGGGGATCGTATTAACCGAGCCAGGAGAAGGGGGTATCGATCACCCTATTGCATACTCCAGCAGAAAGCTATCCACTGCAGAAAAGAACTACATCACTACAGAGAGAGAAGGTTTATCTATGGTGTATGCTCTACATAAGTTTAGGCACTACTTGTTGGGTGCTTCATTCAAGATGTTTACTGACCATTCCGCTTTAAAGTACTTGGTCAATAATCCAGTGTTAGGGGGAAGAATCTGTAGATGGTTACTCCTGTTTCAGGAGTATGATTTTGAAATCATTGTAAAACTAGGAAGATTAAATGCTGAACCTGATCATTTGTCGCAGATAGACTCAGGAGAAGAACCAAGTAACCTAGAGGACAATTTTCCAGATGCACAATTGTTTGCTATTCAGATCGTAGATGAGTAGTACGTTGATATCATTCACTTTCTCACCATAGGATGGGCACCTGCTGAGTTTACTAAGCATCAAAAGAAACAGCTAGTTGTTAAAGCAGCAGACTTCACATTGATCGCATGGCACTTATACAAGTTAGGTCCAGATGAAGTCCTGCGCAGATGCGTTATGCCGCATGAGAAAGAGGCCATTATCAGAGAAGCACACTCAGGTGTCGTAGGAGGTCATTTCACAGGAAAGCCGACTGCTCAGAAAATATTAGCTGCAGGATTATGGTGGCCTAATTTACACAAAGATACTAAGGAGTTTTGCAGATGCTGCGATATCTACCAGAGGGTAGGAAAACCTTCGGGAAGAGATGAAATGCCGCTGCGACCATAGATCACACTGCGCGCATTTGACAAATGGGCTATAGATTTTGTGGGTCCTATCAACCCACCAGGAAAATGAACAGGTGCGAGATACATCATCAGAGGAACATAATACCTCACTAGATGGGCATAGGCGAAAGCAGTAAGGAATTGTGATGCTGCTACAGCTGCACAGTTCATTTTTGAAAGCATCATCAGTAGATTTGGATGTCCAGTAATTTTGATGAGCGATCAAGGCACACATTTTTTGAATCGCACTATTGAAGCCTTGACAGAGGAATTCCAGTTACAACACCATAAGAGCACACCCTACCACCCACAAGATAATGGTATGGTGGAGGCCTTTAACAAGATTCTAGAAAATGCTCTTACTAAGGTCTGTAACAGCCAAAGAAGTGATTGGGACCTCAGGGTTAATGCTGTATTATGGGCTTATAGGAATACATGCAATAAACTTACAGGGCACACACCTTTCAGCTTGGTGTATGGACAAGAGGCTGTTATGCCTATGGAATATATTATTCCCAATTTAAGAATTGTTGAAGTCACCAGGATGGCTGATACAGACATGATGAATGAAAGACGAGCATAGCAACTTGCCTTAGAGGAAGACAGATTCATCACAGGATTCCATTAGAAAGTGCAGAAGGCACGAGAAAAAGATTGGCATGACAGGCACATTAAGAGTAAGACTTTTTAGATAGGAGACCGAGTGCTCCTTTATGATAGTAAGTTTATTAAGTTTCCAGGAAAGTTCAAGATGCATTGGTTGGGGCCATATCAGATTCAGCAAGTTACAGAAGGAGGTGCCGTTCAGGTCAGCAAATTGAATGGGGAGCTTCTGCACACATTGATTAATGGCAGCAGGCTCAAGCTCTATAGTGATAGCCACCCCACCTCTCAGGCATAACTCAGACAGTGTATGATAGTGCATATGCCCAGTGTAGTTGAAAGGAGGCATTGCACTAGGAATTAGTCTACACCGATAGATATTCTAAGTACAAGGAATCGCATGAGGACGGTTCATTTTGCACAAGTCATAGGATGCTTGCAGGTAAAAAAAATAAAAAAAATAAAAAATTTGGAGTAAGTTGTTTGCACAGGAGATGCGGTGAGGCAGCGCAGCAAGGCGATGTTTCCCCGTGCCACGTAGCCACTGTTGAAAAATAACAGAGGGCTAGTCACTTCGCCCTCTGAAAAATAGTTAATCTAGATACGATAGGTATCCGTTGCCCTAGATTTGGCAACAGTATAATGATTTTTCTAGATTTGGTAAAATCCCTAATGAGACTGGCACCTGCACACACGTTTTGATGGAAATTTGATCCGATTTCAGCAATTAACGAGGATCGAAATGACGGTTGTTGTCTTGTCCATGCAATTAATACTGTCGACAGGTCTAGTCTACAGGAACGTTGAGTCACAAAGTATCACATTTATTATAAATATAAATATCATCCATACGGAAGGGTTACTTTGGCAATTCCAGAGAGCTATAGAGCAAGTTGCATAGTTTTCCTTGTGCAGAGATACCCCAGTTACAGAGTGCTAGTTTTCCCCAATTTCGCAGCCATTGCCCGTCCAGAGTATTACACCGAGTGGGTTCTGTCTGAGGAAGAAACTTTAGAAGACATTGTGAGACGATTCCAGAGTGGTGGCCTCCAGTCTGCTATGACAACGCCGCCCAAGGTTGTGAAATTAGGTTCATCACAAGTCAGACAGCCACCAAGGATGAGGAGTCAGGCTCAGATAGTAGAAGACCCCGGTCCAGAGCAGGAAGAGGAAGTTCACATGGCAGCAGAATACATTGTGCTGAGAGTCAAGGATGCACCAGAGGTAACCATTCCCAAGGGTGATAAGTTTCTTATTCCACCACTGGCCATTGACCCTCGTATAAAGCAAGATGGAGACCTGTTAGGATATGTCCCTGTTCTCAAATTTATAGACTATAACCTTGGAGATAGTAAGACATATCCTCAGTTTCGACTGGACCGGTATCTTACAGTTCAGAGGAACCCGAGGACCAATATAGACGAGTTTGTTCCTATGGAACATATCCATATTCTTGAGCGGTCAGGTTTGCTAACTTTGTTGAGAATACCACATTTTGGATGAGGTGCAGAGTTTAATGTTGTGGTGCGTGTACTATTGTCCCGTGTACATGGAGGTTACCTCTGGTTGGGTAACCGGGTTGATTTGAATGTTGAATTGATACACTGCATCACTAGGCTGTCTAAGACTGGTAAGGACCCGTAGACACATATATCAAGTAAGGGCAAGGATTCCAAGCTGCCAGTGGCCCTAGTTACCAAGTATAAGCTACAGAGAGGAGGTCGGGCTTATGACCTCACAGCAATAGTAGATGATACACTCATATTTATAGCCAGTCTTCTTGCAGGCAGACTGCTAACCAAGGCTCACCCAAAAGAAGTCACAGGATCAGTAATTCACCTTGCCATACAGGTTGCAGAAGGTGAACAGTTTAGTTGGTTTTTGTTTTTATTAAATATTTTTACCCAAGATTATTTAAAAGCACAAGATGAGGAAAACCACCCCTTCCATTTCTCGTGGTTGCTTATACTATGTGCATTCATCGGGTGGAAGGAGCCGCCCCATACTCAGTTCCTACAGATACAAAGTGGCGACTGTAGAGGCGCACGCTATGCAAAATTATGGGACAGAAACAACCTAGCTAAGAAGAAGATCAATGAAATAGTATTCTATGAATACTATAGCCTGTTGAAGAGAACCATCTAGGAGACACTGCGGATCAGCATGGAGGTTGTGGACATATATGACAATCGGCTTGATTTCATGATAGACAACCATAGAATCTTCCTAAGGCCAAAAAGGTGTAGAACGAATAATTGGGCTAATGGTCGGTTCAGGATGATAGCACAGGACGTAGAAGATGTCATCAAATATTTTGGTGAAGAGTGGAAAAATGAATTAGAAGATGCCACAGCAGCAAAGGAACCCATAGATACCCCACCCCTAGCCCAAACAGACAAAGGAAAAGAGAAAGTGGGTTCCAAGAGGAAAGATCCACAAGAAGTGCAACCAGAGGCATAGAGGACAAATAATGGAGAAGAAGAGACACCAGAGGCACATAAGAGGAAAAAATCCAAGGCCACAAATCCAGCCTTAGAGATCGTATTGACTGACGATGACTATGAGCAAATCACAACAAGACTCAAGGAGGAAATGAGTGATACATTTCAGGCTATCCATACATCACAAAACAAGTTGCAGAGTGTGATAGATAAGCAGCTTCTGGAGTTAAAAGCAATCATTGAGAAGACTTCCATGATACAGGTTCCACCAGTAAAGGCGATAGCAGGAGAAAGTTCAACACAATCGATTTCCTGCGAGGAAATCTTGGCAAAAGATCGCATCAATACAGTGTTGATACCACCAGGGAGCATTCGATTCCCTGCGTCAATGATGAATGTATAGATACAAATTAGACAACCTGTCGAGGTTAACCTCACAGAGTTCCCCATTGATCAATTACAAATGATCCAGCAACAGCTAAGCGCAGAGCTCAGGGATAGGGAGCTTGTGACTTATAAACAAAACACCCAGCTGAGACAAAAGAATGCAGAACTCACCACAAGTGTTCAGAAAAAGGAGGAGGAGTTAAGAACATATGAAGAAAGAGAACAGGACCTCAGTCAGGCCCTGCAGAGCATCGCATTGGAGTTACCCCAATGTAACATTTAAACTGTGATGCCTCTCATGCAGAAGGTAAGAAGAGTTACAGATAGAGCAAAGGATTTGGAAGAGACAGTGACTAAAATGGAAGAAGACCACAAAGCGCAGATTACTGAGTTTGAGGCTCGAGCACCAGGCACACCCCAGGTAGACAAGGAAGCAAGGGAAGAGGCCTTTAGACTCATGGTTACATAGATGAAGAGCCGCATAGATGACGCACAGTCACTACTAGATGAGGCGACAAAGACATGGTCGGAGCTAGAAGAGCCCCCATAAAAACTGGAATTGCAGCAGAGCATCCAGAACATAGAGAAGGCCACAGCAGAAATGAAGGAAGAAGTCAAGAGCTTAGGAGCTCTTGCAAAGATGAAGAAGACGATAGAGATAAACCTCTTGCAATAGGAAGCGCAGCGGTTGCAAGCAAGAGAGATACGATTCTATAACCTGCTTCAACTTGTTTCAGCTGCAACAATTTCCCAAAATTCTAAACAGATTTAGGACCCTCCTTTCTCTTAGATTATTTTCATTTTCTTCTTTGATTTGGTCTGAGAAATTTTAGAAAGATAAAATATGATTGAATTGGTTTACCACCTATTTGATTCTCCATCTAACGCTTCATATTTCTACTTTTTGATCAAGCTTTATTGCCTTTGAAGCATGCCTGAATCAGAAGTTATTTGGTTAGTACCCCGCCGTTGCGGATGGATTTTTTGTTTGGTCTTCCGCCGTTGCGGATGGATATTTGGTTTTGTCTTTGATTTTCTTTCCGATCCATTGGTTCTCATTGGTCGATCTTTTGATTTACGTCAGAAGGATTTTTCCTTTCTTTCTCTGCCGTTGTGGACGGCAAACCACTTTCGCTCCCGATCATTGCTTAAACGTTTCGTTTCCCGCTCGGCTGACTTTTGGGTTTTATGTCGAAAATTTTATATATTATTTCTTCGTTGTTGCGGAAGGTGTTTTCATTCATATTCCACCATTGCAGATGAATCTATGGTTTGTATTTTGTCTTTCTAGCCACTACGTTGGGTTTTTTACGTCGGATGCCTTTTGGTTTTGCATCGGAAGTTTTTGTGATTATTTCCTCCGTCGTTGCGGACGGCACACCGTTAACTCTTCCGATTGCTGTTTGCTTTTGATTCCCGCTTATGTATCCTTGCCGACCTCGTAAGTCTTGGGCTTCCACCATTTTGGCTGTGAAAGCTGTTTCGTCTCCACCGTTGCGGCTGCTGAGGTCATTTTTAGCTGTTTGTTTCCCGACTTGAGTCTTGACGTTGCGGATGGCTTGGCGCTTTGGCCATCTGCCGTTGCGGAAGAAAGCATACTTTGAAGCTTTCGATTAGTTTTGGCTCCAACATCTGATATTTAAACTTTTACCTGATGTGTATGACCAGAGCAGAAGTCTTGGTGCTTTGATCATCCACCGTTGCATAAGAGCGTTCGCTTTCGTCCTCCGATTCAAAAACTCTCCAACGTCCAATCTTTAACCGCCACGAGAGTTTGGCCGTAAATATATATATGAGGTCGGGGGAACGATTGGATTATTCTAGTGTGTTGCTCTGTCACCATCGATTGTTGTCACTCGCTCGCTCGGTCCCCCGTGTTCGGTACACATAGTCTAGGTGTCTTCACTGTAAAGCTCGACAGGATTCTCCACGCCGGTTATGCTACAGCGCCAGGTAGGCTCGTCTTGACCTTTTCCCGTTCCGTTTTAGTTTTGATTGGGTTTTTCCACAGTTAGGTTTGGTTATGGTCGTTTTATCCACCTCATTAGATACCCGCATATATAGATAGAAGGGGGGTCGTATTATGACTGTTAGCATAGGCGTTTTGACCCACGGGTAGTTTTTTCCCGTGGCCATAGCTTGCAAACTCGCGCGTAGTGGATGGGGGTTTGGTGCAGGCGGCCGTTACGTCATCTGCACCAAGCTACCCTGTGGGGTGATGATTTTTGCAGGGGGGAGGTTTTTGTTGGTTTTCCTGTGGTATTTGCTGGTTTTTCCCCTTCTTGTGTGGATTTTACCTGCCCCTTTGAATAGCAAGTGTTTCGCTGTGCCGCTCCGTGCATCGTTGGTTTTGTTTTGAACCCGAACCAAAGGGGGAAGGGATGTGCCACTGCATTTAGGCTATTGGCCATTAGATTGCATGGGCGGTTCACTTGTAAAGTGCAGTTGAGAAGGATTGTAGGGGTTTTTGTCCCTTGTCTATCCTGCGTAGAGAAATGATAGTGGCACCCGCAGAGAGCAGAAGTTTTAGTCGTGTTAATGTAATTGTTTTCCCGTGAACAACATCAGCCTTTTTCAATTTTATGTAGATTTCCTTCTTGCTAGATTACATTGTTAGAATTGTTTGATATTGGAGAACAGTGGTAGCTTGCACAATCTCACTACATATAACTATTTTCCATCATGCTAGACATAGACAAAGTCACTAAATCCTGAACATTGGTTTTTCTGTTAGTGAAGTCATTTCAGGCTATACATGCGTATATTTGCTTCATTGACTGATTGTTATCATTTTAAACATAGAAGAAATGGCACACTACACATTGATGTATACAAATTGGTCACTCAGCCAAAAGGGTTTAATGTTACAATTTCATGGCAGGAAGAGCTCACCATGTCAAAGAGACAAAAGAAGAAAGCTCCTGTAGTCGAGGAAGAGCCAGAAGTAGAAGTTGTCACTAAAACTGAATACATATACGAAGACACTAAGTGTATTTCTGGGGTCGAACCTGAATACCAGTGGGGGGAGGTATATAGACTGATCACCGACAGAGAAGTTCCTAACATGGGATTAGAAGAAGAGTCCATATATGCTAACATAGAGAGATCGTCTATTATGAAAATTGCTACCAGACCAGAGCTGTTCCCATGCTCTGAAGTGATTGGGTGGATTCTGCCTCGGGCAGATGTCACAACAATGATTCTGGAAGATGTTAACAAACAGGGCTATGCTACATACAGCCCTGGATATGTAGCTCTGGCCTACCACTTGCCAGAAGCTCAAGTGTTCTTACTGATGACTGGTTAAACAACATAAGAATGGACCTTATAGAGACCATGAAAAGAATGCTGCTGATTGGTAAGCATTTTAGAACCAGAGTAACAGGAAAATATGATACTGCAAGTTTAAGGGCTCCATATAGATTAATAGCCTTGATGCTCAACAGAATATTTGGAAGAGCTCATGGCAGGTTTTTCAAGCTGGAATGGATACCCATCATTTTCCATGTTGCAACCTAGGGAACAATCTTCAACTGGCCCAACCTTGTCTCAAATAGTCTTTCTGCTTGCTTGGCCTCAACCTTGGGAGGAGAGTCTGAGAAAAGGTCTGAATTCTATATGAGTTCAATACTTATAGACTGTATATTGTGCAATCAGCCTTTCCCCAGCCTCAGGTGCATCCGGGACAGGGAAAGAATGCCTCTTTATTATACTTATAAACCATTATGGGCACACAAGTATCACAGCCCTTATTGGGAAATATGTGAGCACTTCATCATGCCCTTATACACACTCATTTTCCTGAAGGAGTGTGATTGTATGTCAGAGGAGGTGCTGCAAGTTATCCAAGAATATGCATATTATTTTTTGACTGAAGATGGCCTATACTTTAGGATGTTCGGAGGTTCAAAAGCACCCTCCCTGCTGCCAAAATATGCTACTGACTACATTGTTCACAAGGAGGCAGTGAGGCAAGTCTTCTTGGATGGTATAGGGAACTTCTTGTTCAAGCATAAGAAGACTGCTTACCCTCCTTTGCCCTTCAAATTAGGAAGCTACAGGTTCACTAGGGTAAATAAAGCGGATGAGTTCGTACAAGAACTGGAAAGGTTTCATTTTGGCGAGATGCCTTTCCATATAAATGACTCCCATGGAAAAGTTGCTGAACATTGTAAAGAAAACAATGTGCATTTTGAGTATACCCACCATTATGACAGTGAAGACTCTGTATTTTGAAATTCCCCAAACATGACAGCTCTAAGGAGAACATTCAGGAAGAAAATCACCACCAAGGATGGTAAGGGAGATGAACAAACAAAGGCTGAGGAAGAAGCAAAGAGAAGAAAAGAGGAAGCCCAGAGGTTGTCACAGGAAGCTGCAGGGTGGCTGCATAGCGAAGGGGAAGAGAAAAGAAGAGCTTCTCAAGAAGGAGCTGAGAAAGCAACGAAAGTAGCTAAAGAAGCGGAAGAAGCAGCCAGAAAATAAGCAGAAGAAGTGAAGAGGAATCTCGATGAGGAGCTACTAAAGAAGGAAGCAGAAAGATTGAAGCTGACAAAAATAGAGACAGAGCAGTCAACCGCTAACACAACTGGAGGGCAGACTCAGGATATGGAAAACCCAGAGGTTCAGAACCCCCAAGTGCCTGCTACCAGCACACCCATGGTCCCCACACTGAAGCTGGTTCCTTTTGTTCAGAAAAAGGGAGAAGAAATCCCTGATTTCAACACTGTTTTGTATGATAGGGCAACAAAGAGGATAATAAAGAGAACAGAGAGGAAATTTGAGTCGGGAGGTTTGCTCGAAAAGATGATCACTGATACACCTGTGGCGTTGGGAACCAATCAAGATCCGAGACTCACCATTAGAGCCGGAGCAGCATCGATTCAAGCTTCGGAAGATAATGTGGACAGGATCATGACAGACTTGGAGCTATATAAAAAATCCTCCGCCCAACTGAAAGACACCTTGAGGAAAGAAAGGGAAGAAAGCAACAGGCTAAAGAGAAAGTATGAAGACATGCAGAGAGAGATGAAGTCTTCTAAGGCTAAGTTGCAGGACCTCCAAGTCGAAAGACAGGTTAGAGAAACAACACAAGAATGACTGGAGAAAGTTCAGAAAGAATACCAAGAACTAAAGGAAGAGAAATATCAGCTGCTGGGGAAGGTAGAAGAACTAGAAGAGCAACAAAAGATCATATTGCAAGCCAGTGAACTACACACCCAAGAGCAGAACAAGAAGCATCAAGAGCAGATTGCCTCTCTAACAGCTGCTTTGGAAGAAGCAAGGGAGCAGCAGGTCAATCTCCATCCGTTCAAAGAGCATGTCTTGGCCCAAAAAGCTAAGATGTTGCAGCTACAGACTGCTATAGAGGAGAAGAGGTGCAAAGTGCTGCAGATAGATGGCCGATTGGAGGAAATATTGGAAACCTCCTCTTACTTTGTGGACAGATCTCAGGACGTCCTTGAAGTCCTGACTGCAAGAATGGCAAGGCTAGAAAACAATGAAGAAACTCCAGTAGAGCTGCCATCAAAATATAAACAAGCCCTCAAGAGGGATTATGACTTAATATAATTTTTTATTAACACCGCAGAGGACTTCAAGAAAATAGTCAAGAAAATGAAAGGAGCCTGCACTGAATTTTTCAGAAGACTGCTCATTACTTACAACCAATGCCAAATAGAGGCCGAGCAGAGACTTGAGGCTTTCTCGGACCACAACGCCTTTGTGGAGCTATTGCAGAAGAGATACCAGGAGGAGGAAGCTAAAATACAGCATATTAGAGCCCTGGATGAGCAGATCCTGAGGAACGAAGTAGACCACTCAGCTGTCAATGTGCAGCTTTTAGATGACCAGCTTCGGTTGAGTGCAGCCAGGATAGAGGCTATAAAGAACCAGGCTGAGAAGTTTGAAATCAATATTCAGTTTTTGGATCCTTGTTCCTTTGAAGGCATTGCTGCTGAAGCTTCGGCATGGAAGAAGTTTCTAGACACCCAAGTGGGACCCTCCTCATGAAGGATTGGTCATTTTGTAATTTGTAACATTTTGTAAAAAACATTTAAGAAAAGAGAATTTCGGGGAGGCAAGGAGTTAGGAAGCCCAAAGGTTACTTTGGGAAGCCCAATGGTCTCACCCTTTTGTATAAGTAGAGAAGACTTAGAGAGAAAGATGGAATTTTTCCCAGTTAGACTGGAAAACAATATTGGAAGAAGAACTATTCCTCTTTGCAATAAAGAATTATGGTTTGCCTGTTGGAGAAAGATGGGTGAAATTTCCAAATGTTATGCAGTGGATGGCGGAAAGATGAACTATTTTGTTTTTCAGCTTTTGTCCATTAACTGTGAGATTGTTCTAACTCTTACAACCTATGTTCTCATTTAGATTTCTAGTTTATTTTGTGGAATTTTCACCATGAGTAATGTATGCCATTCATAAAGCAATTGGCTATCTGATTGTTGAAATATCTTTAATCATTCATGTGTTGTATGTAGGAATATCAGCTATCTATAATTTCTATTTATGATACGTGAACGAAACACATTACTCATAGATAAATTACAATTTGGCTCCCCGTGGATAGATAGATAGTTAGTTTGTTTCATTTATGCATATGTGATTTAGGTCCTTGCAAATGCGAAGACGAGAGGTAAGAACCTGTGCATCACATTGTGAATGCTCCCTACATCTCGATCATCTTGCATGGTTAATTAGATACTTTCATTTCATACATTAAGTAAAAAAATACAAAAATATACGGTGGACCAGGCCACAACCGGTAAAAGCCTTTGTTTTTTTTACTTGACCTACGGTAGCTGAACCGCAAACTGGATGGATTCCCTATACCAAACAGTCAACGGGATAATTGGGAACGTTGACTAGGGAGAATCCCTTGCTATTGTTGCCTACAAATTTCCAGGCCTCAACACAACCCTATCAGGAACAAATCACAAAGCTAGTCGATACGGTTGAGTAGAAGGTCAAGGAGTTCACTACAAGCAGAAGTGACACTGAAGTTACAGAAGATTCAAGCATCAGTCAAGCTATGCTTGAAACGACACAAGAGTGTGTCGAAGCTATGGAGAAAGAAGTCGCAGGACTTCGACAGAGATTTACAAGGACTTTGAAGGAAGCCAAGGAGAAGCTATAGCAAGAGAAACCAACTTTTAGTAGCTTGGGGGCGAGCCACAAGTAAGTGTTAGGGGACTGTTGGAGTAGGGTCCCGTAGCTACAGGAAAAGCTGCTATTTTGGAACGAGTAAGTCAAAGGTAATAGTACTTGAGTGGCCGAGAGGAGAAAGCTCAACCACTGCACTGAAGGCAGCAATGAAGATAGGAGGGCTCAGCTACCCTCATGAAGGAAAAGGAGCAACGAGGCCAAGGTATTGAAGATGAAGGACAGAAAAGGAAGCGGCACCAGTACCCATGGTCAGTACCGGGAAGTGTGGAAGACTGCAGGAAGCTGTGGTGTGACGGAAAGTGGTAGTTCAAGTATAGATAGACCGACTATCACAGTTAGGGTTTTTGGGTTACTATTGGGAGAGGCCCACAGTGTTGTAATGGCAAGACCTTCGGGCCACCTATAAAGGGATTTATTTTGTATTGTAAAAGGTTAGCTAGTTAGTTAGTTAGCTCATTAGCTATTCAGCTAGTTGGACAATCTGTTAGCTCATAGATCTTT
This sequence comes from Pseudotsuga menziesii, assembly GCA_001517045.1. Classification (NCBI taxonomy): domain Eukaryota; kingdom Viridiplantae; phylum Streptophyta; class Pinopsida; order Pinales; family Pinaceae; genus Pseudotsuga; species Pseudotsuga menziesii. Next base: position 185,622 of record LPNX010305326.1, read on the forward strand.
TGTATTATAGAAGAGATGAGCTCTAGTTCTGTTATTCAGTCTGTAGTATCTTACTGTAACTAGTAGCTGACTCCTATAGTATGTATGTAACAATCCCCAGGGATTGAGAGAGAGAGAGAGGAATATTATATTGTAAGAGAAGCAATATAAGAAGAGAAGAGATCTAAGAGAGAAGGGATCCAGGCTGTGTGCGTGGAGTTACCCAGAATATCTCAGCTGCATATGAGGTTGCAGCAGAACTGTGTTTACTCTCCCAAGTTATAATATATAAACCAGTTCCCGTGGACGTGGATTCTACCCTAGAAGTGAACCACGTAAAATCAGTGTGTTATATGATTATTTCATGTGATTGTGCTTTACCTAGATGCTATTTGTTATCTGTTACATGAATGCTGTATATCAGTTAGTAAATGTCTGTATGTTCTCATTCAGTTATAGCATTATAGAAAGTTAAAGGTGAGTTTAAATGTAACAAGTGTCTTCTTATGAGTCTATCAGTGCCTGTTTCACACAGTAATAGTCACTCTATTAAGCATTCCAGTATACTTATTCAGTAAGTTAAGTATAGCGATGTGAGTGTGTTGAACTGTGAAGTTCGTGTAAGGTTGTTTAACACTCTGTTGGAGGTTAGCCGAGTTATTCCTCCCAGTGAGAAACCCTTTGGACCCTGAGAGTCACATTGGGCCGTACTATAGGAGACATCGCATTGACAGAAGGTGATATCGCACCGACATAGGAGCTGCGGTGCGAGATATCGTAGATAGTGAGAACCGTGGAGGGGAGAGTTTGTGCATCGTCCTAGTCGCTGCGATGCGATAGGAGTCCTCCCCCTATTAGAGTCCACGAGGAAGGGAGAACTACGACTAGCAAGAAGATCTCGCCAGTTAAGAAGAGCCACGAGACACCATGATGCTACAGAACCTGGTTAAGGACACTTGAGTCTTTAGCCAACCCATCTAAGATCACTTTGGGTGAGACTTCAGGTTTCTCTGCGGTCTGTTGCCGAAAGGGCCAATGAGTTACGGGTGTTGTTGGTACATTATAAGTAAAACTGGGTCTGCCCATAGTAACCAACATCCCTCTAAGACTCATGCATTGGGAGGCATCCTGTTATACCAAAATATTGTCACCATCATGTGATAAGACATTTGACATACCTACTTGCCCTAAATCCTAGCTTTTGGAGTGGAACCCCATATCATTTGTCAATATTTTCATACAAATTCCCAGCACCGCGCTTGACCCTTTATCCATACATGGTACCCTTGTTTGCATCACCGATACTCTATTTCCCACAAGTGGTGCCACCACTTATGGCCCTTAGTCCATAAGTGGTTATTACTAGAACTGATCTGTCAATGAAGGAGAAACGCGGTACCTTGGGTAAAAAGGGAAAAAAAGAAGCTTCTCAAGGCTTCTAGATGATAAGCCTCGAGATATCCCTTATCCCTACTGTTGTGGGTCTATTGAGCTTGAGATACCCCATCCTAGGATCTTAGAGGCCACCTCACCCACAAATCTCTCAACCTACCCTATCCATCTAGCCGTATAAATACAAGCTTATGGCCATGGTTGACGGGGAGAACTCTGAAGGCATTGTTATGGTGTTGGATTGATCACTTTGTCCATATCATTGGAGAGCATAGAGAGAGCTAAAGTCAGAGCTTATGGGGATGAGAATTCTTGGTTTCATGGAGATTCATGTCAACACTAAGGATTGGTTGTAAAGTTCTTCATATTTCTTTATTGCAAGTTGATTTTTGTACCACATATATTGTTGATGTTTTATTTCATATATATGTTGTTAGATTCTTTAGTCACTAAGATAGATTAGTAGATTATATTCTGGTTGCTTTGATCTGTTTCGTGTTGAGCTTATTGCAGGTACACAAGGTGACTATCAAAGCATTGCATTCCAGATATCTACGATGTCTAGGGACAGTCTTCAACCTTTGTCCTCTATTTGTTCTAGATTTGAACCATTCAGACCAGTGGAACACCCTACTATCCGCAGGAGGTGAAATATTCTGACTAACAAAAAATCCAAGGTGGTGAGAGGAAAGAGGTTGAAGAGTTTTGGGTAAAGGGAAGAGAATTATCTATAAATAAAAGTTTTATAAAGGTTTCTTACAAGTTTAAGTTATAAAAGAAATATTTTATATATTTTTTTTATAAGAATATTAAACAAAATTCTTTATAAAACAAAAAGTGTTCGCCTAAAAGCCCATCTCGCATAAAGTCAAATTGGGCTTGCACACCAACCCGTCACTTTTGCAGCAAAACTAAACATTGATCAACGATATAGATTAAAGCACATTTCATCCAACAACTCAAATAAATTTCACATTGTGAAGTGGCATGGAGAAATTAAATTTTTCAATTTGCGAAATGATGTTAAATGGTAGATAGGTTTTGACGGTCATATTGGAAGGTGAGGAAAATCCATAGTGTAGGATCATTTCATATTGTGAAATTACATGAGGTAAGTCAAATTTTCAGTCAGAAAAAGTTTGTATTGGGATCAAGTTAAAACATGTGTTGTTACAGCATCAACTCGCCCAACAAATCAATAGTGTAAAAACGTTTTCGCTTGGGAGAAGTATTGCTTGGTTAAAATTGCATGGATGGAAAGGAATTTTATACTGTAAGCGATTGAACCAATGAATATTACACTATAGTATAGAATGGTGCATAAATTCCAGAAATTTAAATATGCAAATGAAGGATTCAGAATTAAGAACATCCACACAAACACAGTATCTGAATTAAAGTAGTAGAGCATGGTTGTTTTTTTTACGAAAATGGTTGTTTTGGTCATTATTTTAAATCAATTGTTCCTGTCGAACCAAGATGATTTTTCAGCAACTAAGAATTTTTTTTCTTCATAAGACACCTATATACAATAACCTCTCTTATTTATTACCCAAGTGTTGTGGATTGAGAGAACCGAAGTCATCTTCAGAGAGAAAATTTCCAGATTTTTAAAGGACTATTTTAGTTAGTTATTTCAATCAATTGTTTCTGGAAAAACAGAAAAAAATTTCCAAAATTGAATGATTTTTATATTAATAACAGGAACATGTTCAATAACCTCTCTCAATTTTTACCTAGTTCTTATGGGTTAGGATAAACAAAGTGATTTTTACAGGCTATGTTTTAGGTTTTTCAAAGGACTATTTCAGACACCACATTCAAAGAATTGTTTCCACCAAATGGAGTAGAAGTTTAGGAAAACGAGAGAGGTTTTTATTAATAACAAGTCCATATAAAAAAAAATCCTTTAGTTTTTACACAGGTATCACAGGTTGGGAGAATTTAAAATATCTTCACAGGGTATTTTTCCAGAAATTTACAGTTTTACTGTCTAAGTCAGCAGTTTCAAAAGCCGATCCTGAGGAGCTGGAGTTAAATCAGAGGAAAATAATACATGGGTTTTTTTGGGAACATGGCCGGCTACAAAAACCTCTTTCATTTTTTTCACATATATCACTATCAGGGATATGCACAAGGGGATTTAATCCTATTTTTCTAGTAGTCTGCATTTTATTTTTTGTCTTATGTGAATCGTGGTGTGCACCGGAGTTTGTTAGAAGATGTTATCCAATTTGTAACAAATTTTGATTCCTAGATGTTGATCTGGGAAATCCACATACTATAAATATACCTCCTGAAGAAGGAGAAGGGGTTGAAACGAATGTAATTTTTTATGTGTATGTTTTTCAAGAGAAATTTAATATAATTGCAGAGCTGAGGTCGGCATTTTCATACAGGGATTCATGTGTCATTCACACTTACATTATGTTGCTTCTTTTCTTATGTGAATGTTATTCCATTTTATCTTTCCCATTTTGTTTTCTCTCATATCTAAAAATTAGTGTATAACAGTCTGGAATTCATACTTTCTATGCTCTGTGTGTTGTTTTAGATATTCACCAAAGTTTTCTTCTAAAGTTAATACATAATTATTTTTTCAATGCTCTGTGTTGATGGTATGTTCATGTTCCTCTTTTCCACTAGACAATTATAATTCGACTGTGATCGATTAGTTCTGTTTATTTCTGTCGTATATCTTGACTCCATCGCTCAATGGTTCAGTGTTTTGTTTCAACCAATATTACAAAAAATTTATAGTTTCACTTGTATATATATCTGGCATTGTTAACATTTAGTGAGAGATCCCTCTTGGAAGAGTAGAAGGCAAGTTCTCTCTTCTAAAGTGGTTTTGTTGTTACCTGGGAGCAAGCCTTCCACAACCTTAGGGCTCAATTCTGGTGCTAACGGTATGGATGACTAGTTTTTCCCTATGGTAATCTTTTGATTATATTATTCTCATTTAAGTGGTATTTCTAAGAACTGTTTTATTTTTCATGAATATACATTTCTGAACCATTTCCATTTACTAGTTAGTTTTTCTTATAAATAATTAACAACATAATAACACTCTTTCATTTTCTGGAACAATCAATTCTTCTCTCTGTATGGCTTGAGGACACACCATATCTTTGGTTTGGGGGAAGATGGATTTGGAAAAATTAGATTGTTTTTACTTTTCATTGTTTATGATCGATCTATTTATCTCTGACAAATGATAAGTGTTTTTCAGGATAATCTACGCAGTGAAATTTGGTTATAGCTTGAAGCATATTTTTACAGCAAAATCAATATGGAGAACTATATGAAGAACCAAAAGAAGGTTCAAATGAAATATCAAATAACGATATGAATAAAATTGGTGATATTATAGCTCTTATGATTGAAATTTGCTAACCAATTTTTTTTTGGGGAAAATATTTTTTACTTCCATTTCACTATTAATAATCCTATCCTCTTACCTAATCATGCATGAAAAATGATTAATCTTTTTGTTATTCAAAAAGTGATTTATGTTAATCTTTGGGGGAATATTGATCCTAGATTTGTTATCATTTTTGGCAGTTAAATTACTCATTTAAACACATGCTTTACTATCTTTTGCATATTTTATGTCACGCAGATCATTATTTAGCCTCAAGTATGAGTGTATTTAAGGTTTATATGAAATCTATTTATTATTATCATTTTTATAGTTTTATTAATTAGAAATGACATTATTAAAACACATTTGATGTATTAATTGATTTGTATATTTGTTTGCATATTTTATAATCTTTTTGGGCCAAATTAATAAATAGAACGCATTCATCCTGCCTTGCGCACATCACGTCCAACTTGATGTCCAGCTTGTCATCCAGCTAGATGCGTGAAACTCGCTGGTAGTTTGCCAGATGTTGAAACGTGTTGCAATAGAATGTATTCCTAAAGGACGCTAGAAAACAGACACTCTGTTCACCCTAGATCGACACCTAGTGTGTCCAGCTAGCGACCCAACTTTTCATTTAGCTCTTCATCCAGATTGCCCATCAGACTATGCACAACTAAGAATTAATTTCGGGCATTAAAACGTGAAACAGCCTGTAAATGTCTTGTTATCCATGCGTCCGGTTGATGAAGTTCACTTCTACATAATTCACAAGCCTACATTCTCCTCCGCTTTCCACCACATTAACAATCCATGTGTTGGGTTGATGCATTTAACCTATGCTCTAGAAGATTTACCCATGCATTCTCCTCTGTTCGCCATCATCCCACCTGCTGCAATAAGGAAGGAGCATGTGCACCACATTTGAAGACTATTCATGTTGAAGTGGAGCCTGTGTGTTCGTTGTCCAATAAAAAGACCAAAACCACGTTGAAGAAGGGAGGTTTCCTTCGTGTTGGCGTCTAATCTGTTATGTTTCTTTATGATAGACTAAAATTAGAGAGCAGTCGACCACTAAAGGGTTGACTTTCTCATCTCTGTAAACTATTATATATAGCATCCTCTGTGTGAGAGCTCAGTTAGCTAGGGATAGAAAGTCAAAGAGTTAGAAAGAATTTGTCAGTTTGTTCTTGAGTACATTTGTATTTCTGTTCCATCGTCTGAATAAAGAGCTGTATGTGTTGTTGTTGAAGATTGCATTTGAGTAGAAGTTAGCTAGAAACCACCCATGATTGCTGAGAGGGACCCTCATCAACCAGAGGTTTCTTTTCTTATTTGTTTCTTTCATTTTTTCTGTTATAGCTAGTTTAATTTATAGTTTGTTTTATTATTTTTGTAATACAATTTTATTTCTGAATTAGATAATTAGACTATGCGCATAGTTTAATTTCAGTTATTTCATTTCCAGTTATTGTTTAGTTTATTTTCAAGTTAGATAGAATAGATTTCTTTTATCAAATTAAATAGATTCAGTTTTGTTTATTTCATTTCTGTCATAAATTATCAGTTTATGCAATTTAATTTCAGTTTATTAATATGCAATTATTTCTTTCCATGAATTTGTTTAAGGTTATGTAACTATTAAATTTGCTTAATAAGTAGGCTTACTTATTGTTTTTATGTATTAGATCTGCATTTGCATGACTTCAGCTGAAGATTAGCTCATTTAGGTTATTTTTTACCATTTTAACTGTGCAAACTGTCATTTGGACAGCCTGTTCAGTCTGTTATTCAGCCACCCCTTTCAGATCCATAGTTCAATCTGTCATCCAGCCCTTAGTTATATTTTTAGTGTTTTCTTATGTATTTTGAGATTGTTTTCAGTTATGATTCTTTAATGTTTGAATTATGTTTTGACTGTAATAGTTAAATAATAGTTTTATTCAACATTAAAGTTAGAGTTTAATTGTTTTAGATTCTTTATTTTATCATTTTCCTTACTTCCTTTCGTTTTGAATATGTGTTAAGTTGTCTTGTGTTTTGTTTCTTAAGTTTATTTCTGATTTTGTTTTACTGTCGTATTGTTTTGTGTTTATTCTCTTTTAGATTAATTCATCTGTTTGCATGTGAGATTTAGTGTTATATGTGTTATCCTTAGGTTGTCTCTTTTATGTTGTGTTATTGTTGAAAGAACTTGTAGGACATAACCTAAAGATATTTCTTTTATAAAGTTTTCTACTTGCTTCTTTTATTTAGTTTTCTTTATTATGTTTTCTACTTTCTTATAAGTTAAGTTTTCCTTGCACCCTAGTTTCCCATTTGAATAATCAGTCATTGATTGTATCCTTTTCATTTTAAAGTTATAAAATAAATTATCAATTGTTTAGTTTATTATTCTGTCATAGTTTAATTACCTTAGTAATTTCATTCTTAGGAGTTTGACTTAGTTTTTCATTTTGAAAGATCTTTCAATATTTTGTTTGTTAAAATATTCCCACGACACCATAAGAACCCCTCTGCCTTCGCATATATTTTGTGTCAACTCTAATATTACCAACCTCGATTGATAATTAAAGAATAGGTGGATTAATTTAGACATTATAAAACACACAACACTTTACCTCTCTCTAAATAAAGGCTTATTCCTTTCATTTCCACACTACTTAGACCCCCATGGCTCTCCCTATATCTCTGACTGTAATATCCATTTTCGACATCCCTAGAACACCACTAACGCATCCTACGCTACCCTAACATATTTACTATAATATCCTATTTAGGGCATCCCTAATAGCCTTATTACCAACCTATCCTAGCCTAAGGTCACTTCCTTGCCTTCCTATCTTACCCACTCACTAACGCCTCACCTCAAATTTCTCCAAACCCCAATTTAAAGTGGCACAAAGACACCCTAAAGGGACTGTATCTAAACAATCATTCCCAGCCATACTTAAAAAAATTTGATAGTGGTATATAAACATCCATAACTTAGTAAAATACAAGAAAAGGCCTTGAATTTCTTGCAAGTCATTGTGTCATCAAAATACAAGTGAATATACTTGTTATCATTCCTACTTGACTGGAAATTACATCTTGGACTGTCACAAGACATTTTACTTGACTGAAAATTTGATTTGGTTTAAGAGTCCCATTGGCTTGGAAACTTGGCACTTATAAAATTGTTTATCACTGATGTTTACTTAAAAGATTGTACCTTTGTCTTGAAAAGCTAAAAAGTGAAATATAGGACTGTCATAATGCTAAATGCTTGGCTAGAAATACTTTTTTTTTGACAATACCTTTCACTAATTCAAAGTGCCATCTCAACTCTTATTTATCATTAGTGCTTGCATTTGGGATTGTACACTCATTTTGACAAGCTGGAAATTAGAGTTTTGGAAAGTCATAATAATTTTGACTTGGCTGGAAATCATTATTAGTTTGTGTTGTTTAGGATTAAGCACCCTTGTAACCTAGGGTCTGGGATTACCAACTTACTACTAACCTTGCAGACAATCAGCTTTACTAGAGAATAGAAAGGGAATAGGAAGAGAGTCTTGACTTACCCGATTACCAATGGTTGATCCAAGCTTGATCTTCTCTCACTCTCGATATGGTATTAGTTTGCTTTTTATATAAAAAGTATGAACTATGGGGAAAAACCCACTTTTAAAATAATATTCTATAAATATTTCAAAATAGAAATCAAAACTCACCTTTTGATCACCCAAAATAGACAAGTTTTACCTCAACCTTTGATTGCTCGTTCTGGACAACTTGGTGGACAATTCTCGAAACCGCAAGTGCTAGGTGAAACTACACTCCGTGCTCTTTCATTTGATCCAAGCAAATTTTAATTTTTGGCTAAATTTTCATGTTTTTCAACATCCTCAAAGCAAGAATGTTGTGTATGCGGGTATGGTATATCAATAGTCGTGTACATGCATTATATACACGGGTTTCCCAAAGGAAAGTCTTCTACAATACATGACTTGTCCAAAGGACAGTTGCGTACACTGCACGAGGTAGAAAAAAGCTATGTAGGGCCAAAAAATAAAATTTTTATATGGATTTAATGGTTGATAAATGGCTTGTTATTAGAATGAAATATGGTGCTTGAGTGGAGGGAGAGGGAACATGAAGACATGGACCAACAAGCTCTAAAATATGCCCCCACGGTAAATGCTTTGCACTAAAGTGGGTTATTAAAACTCTTCTGTACTTCACCTATGCCATCAAATGTCCACCTACTAGAATTTTTATAAACTATTGGGATCATGATCTTAGTATGTTTGACCTTCAAGGTGAGTTTCTAGAGGTTACCTCAGAAGATGTCTACTTTATCTTCGGTTTATCACCAAGGGGAGCTCCGGTTAACTTGGAAGGTACCGGCACAGGCAGTGACCTTCTAAGTGTACAGAACTACATAGATATATACTGCAAGCCTGGCACTCAAAAGAGGGGTAGCTACATCCCTATTGCTCATATTCACAGCTTGCCATTACAGGTGTTGGCAAGTACTATAGTGAGGGTTGCAAGTTCATCATCACTTCACCTTGCAACTTGGAACCAAATGATACTTGCAGTGGACTGTCTACATGGAGCTCTATATGACTGGTGTTTAGGAGTAATCCTGATAATGAGGAAGCAACTCTCTGACTGTAAAAGAGGTCGACAGAAAATTTTTGGTTATTCTAGCATATTGGTGGCCTTTTTCTTTGAGAGGGTTCCCGGTTTGAGTCCTATAGTACCACTACAAGTTCGTTCTCCTCATCATCCTAGAATAAGTAGGTGGGGAGAAATCTTCCTCTTCCAGGGAGGCGATGGATCGGTTTAGAGCGTATAAGAAGACGACTTCTAATTTTGGTGGGAGAGATAGGTACCAGCACTGGAGCAGTTTCCATATGCTGGACTAGATTTCCAAGGTGATACCGACCTTGTCCTCTCTCCTGGAGGAGCATGGGGAGAGTCAAGTATTTTTGTTTTCAAGTTTTAAAATTTTTATAAATTTTAATTATAAAGGTATAAACATATGTATAAATGTTTTTAATCCTTTGAAATGTTAAAATGCAGAAATTGGACTAGTCCTCCCTACTGGGAATCGACACATGTATGTGTGTCCTATGGTGGGAGAAGAACAGGGTTTGATTAGGGTTCTTGAGGGAAAGCTGGCCAGGCTTACCTAAAGAGTACCTACATTATGCATTGAGCATATCCCTACCACTATGCAGGAGCTAGTGGTTGGTATACCACCTATCTGGATACACCTTATGAGGTGAGTAGCTAGAGCAGTACTTGTATATATTGATGTCATTGAGGTTGTTGTAGCTGAGGAGGCTGAAGAAGCCTGAGAGTAGGGTGATCAGGATGATCAGGGGGACCAAGGTGGTCAAGCTTAGACCTAGGAGCATTTTATGGACTTTGATCCATTTTTTGTATATTATACAGTTATGACTGGATCTGAGGATCAGAAACTTGACCTATCTATATGGAAATATATTCACACACACACACACACACACACACACACATATATATTGTTGATTTTATTTACATGTGTTTTGTAATGTGTCTGTTGTATATTTTTATGCAAAATGGGTTAAGTGCCAATCCAAAATATAATTAGCATATGCATCAGTTAATGAATTTTGATTTATTGGAATATTATTGAATGTAATAAACTCAAAATTTCTTTCCAATAACCTAACTTGCATAAACTGACGTAGTAAAAAAGGGTTATGCACCTGATAAGCTTGATTGAGTTGGGAAACAACCAGTTGAGAGTCAAGTCGGACTTCCAGCTAAGTGATACCACGTGACAAAGAATTCCATAGAAGCTTAATCACAGCCCTGTATTTGGCCACATTATTGGTAGCAAGACCTAAACAAGCACCTCCAAAGGCAACTAGCTGTCTTGAGGGTGAGTAAATGACCCATGTGGCTGAAGCCAGGTTACAAGTGTAACAGTTGGCACCATCTGTAAAACCTACAAAACACTCAGAAGACATCTATAACAATCAAAATATGGTATTAAACACAAACCGGTGAACTATTGTACATAAAATACATACAATAAAAATATAGGAAAAAGCGTTAAACCTAAGCATAGTACTTTTTCAAGTAGAGCCCATTTCTAGGCTCAGGCAGCTTATTCCCTTCGAAATCTGTCAATTCATATGCACCTTTATTCAACACCTTTGACAAGACATAAGGCCCTAACCACATAGACCTAAATTTTCCTTCCCCCAGGGGTTCTTTGTCCTGATCCCAGAGCAAGACAAGCTCCCCTTCAGAAAAAATCCGAGGCTTGACCGATTTATCGTATTCGCTTTTTAACCTATTTTTATGAGCCTAGATTGCTGTCAGCGCATCTGTAAACTTCTCATCTAAATGTTCTAAATGTAATAAAAATTCTTCTAGCTCAGCCATATTAGGTAACACATGAATAACAATCTTTAAGGAAGGGATTTCACATTCGACCGGGGTGACTCCTTCCACTCCGTGAACAAGTTGGAAAGGAGAAAATCCTATAGCAATTTTCACATTGGTCCGATATGTCCAAAGTGCAGGATATAACATGATGTGCCAATTGGAACAAGATGCATTAATAGTACGTTTGAGAATAATCTTCAAATTTTTATTTACAGCCTTGACTTGACCATTTGCTTGAGGATAGAACGAAGATGAATTCTCTTGTCTAAACCCTAGCATAGTGGTCAATTCAGTCATCATACTATTTTGGAAGTGACTGCCATGGTCAATGAAAATCTCTTTAGGGATACTGATTCATGTGATAATTTGGTTGAAAACAAAAAAATCTACAGTTTCCCCATCAGCTTTATAGGTGGGCATTGCCTTTGCCCACTTCGTGAAACAATCTACAGTGACAATGATATGTTTGTGCCCCCAAGCTGAGACTGGATTGCACATCACGTAATCTATCAGCCACTTCGTAAAGGGGCCCACTGAGATCATGGGAAATAACGAAGTAGAATACGACCGCATCTGTCTGGTGTAAAGCTGACAAGGATGACAACGCTTCATGACTTCCACACAATATTTAAATATTGTGGGACAGAAATAACCGGCACGTAAGATCTTCTGGGTCGTTGCTAACACAGATAAATGATCCCCACATGCTCCACTATGGGCATCATTTAGTACATTCTCTACTTCTTCGTGGATAAGACATTGACGCAAAATAGAATCTACCCCCCTATGATATAAAGTATCTCCAATAATGAGGTAGTTCTTGGCATGTATGCGTAGTTTACGTCATTCTTCCTGCGAGAAGGCTACAGGGTACTTCAAAGTCTAGATATAGAAAAGTATATCTCCATACCAGGGGCCATAGGTGCAAATTAAAAAGATATGCTCATTTGGGAATGAGTCTTCTTCAATGGCTATATCTTCCTCTACCAAAAATTCTGCAATGAGCTAAGCAAAAACAAAGGATTTCTTGGATTTGGTGGATTGGAAATCTAAGTCAAACTCTTGAAGAATGACTATACATTTATTGAATTTGCCTCCAACTATCCATCATAACAACACATATTGGAAATGATTAACATCCACCACTACCATCGTGGTCCTCAGTAAGATGTAGCGACACAACCTATGAACAACATACACAGCTGCCAAGGCCAACTTCATGACACGGGAATACCTAAGTTTAGGGTCGGCTAAAGCATGGATGAGATAGTAGACGACATTCTCTTGGATATTATCGTCCTCCTGGACTAGTACTACCCCTATGGTTGACTCAGATGCGGCCAGATACAATATAAAATCATGAGAGTATTCTGGCGGGCACAATAATGGTGCCGACAACAAAGCTTTCTTTAATTCCTTGAACGTAAGTTATGAGATTTCATCCCATAAAAATGGGGTGTCCTGTTTCAACAGGCGCATGAAACCTTTAGTAATCTTGGCATAATTTACAATAAAATGTTGAAGGAAGTTGGAGTTCCCTTGCAGGCTTTGAAGCTGCCTGATAAAATGAGGAGGAGGTCGATTTATGATGGCCTCAACTTTCAAAGGATCAACCTGAATGCCTTTGTTGGAAACAATGAATTTGAGCACTCTCCCTAACTCGGCACAGAAAATGCACTTGTGGGGATTCAAGCAAATTTTGTATTATCTACATCGTTAAAAAATCAAATGCAGGTGATCTAGGTGATTGATCGTCTTACGAGAATGTTTTGGCAGATCATCAAGGTAGGGTTCGACAATGGATTTAATGTCATGCAAGTAAAAATTCATTGCCCGCTGAAAGGTTGCCCCTGCATTTTTCAATCCAAAGGGAATTTTCTTGTATGCTAAGGTACCCCAAGGACAAATAAAAGTTGTTTTATGTTGGTCTTCAGGTTTAATTTGGATTTGATTATACCTGGAGAAACCATCCACAAATGAATAGACTTCACTTCCCACATGGGAATCAATAATTTGATATATAAATGGCATGGGGTAGTTGCCCTTGGGATAGGATTTGTTTAGATCTCAAAAGTCAGCACAAACGTGTATGGTCCCTTGATTTTTGTCAATAGGAATAGGGTTGGATACCCATTCTGTCAAAGTTGTTATAGCTGATTTTATCACACATGGTGAATCACACTTTTATGGCCTTCCCTGTCCCTATGCAAACTCCTTAGACCCCATGGATGATTTTTGTTCCTTTGATGTTTCCTAGACCATCCCTAAAAACATGCTTAAATTTCAATATGTGACTTTTAAACCCTTTATCATGTATATACGTGGGTTTGACCTCTAAAACCATGTACATCGGGATGTCTGCAAAAATACAAATTCTTTTGGAGTTTTCCTTGATGTGGATCTGACTCACTTGTCTCCTAGCCTTCCATTTTCCTTGAGATCATTCGGATTCGACCTTTCATTACCCCATTGATGAGCTATATAAGGAATCCCTTGGATACATTGATGGCATATGAGAAATTAAGAGCAAGAGAACTATAGTCCATTGTTGCCAGAACTTGTGCTTGAGTCTGCATCCCCTTTGTCCCTTGGAGCACTTTTGTGTTCTTCCCAATCTTATCTTTTGCTTGTGAGCTTGCTATCGAGAGATGGAGGATTGAAGTGGTGGAGGCACAAGTGGGGGACTCGGTTTCTTCGATTCGCAGACATGCCGAAAGAGGTTGTTTTCATTGTAATCTCTGATTTTATATCAATAGAAATATCTTTTCCTATCCAATATTGTGTGTTTGAATGAATATTTTATCCATGGATGATTTCGAATGATTATATGTTGTTGATTATATATGCTTGAGTAGAGCTAACACAATTATATATAGTATGCTTGTCTTGTTTATTGAATGTTGAAGAAGCAATTCATCAATTCAAGCTGCAGTTGGAAAGCTCAATGAGGATCTACACCAACCATCCGAAATAAGGTATGAATCAAAATCCTTTAGTGTTAGTTGTTTAGTTTATCTTGCATATAGGAAGGGATTGATTTCTGGAGTTAAGTTGTCTATTGTGGTACCCCAAGCCATAGGAATTTATCTTTGTAACTGAATTGGCGACTCCACTAGGGATGTTCCTTGTTTGTCTTTGGGGTTTGGGGACACAATGTGCTTGATATTATTGACTTGCTCTTTGTTTCTCCTTGTTTCTGTGTTGCATTTTATAGTATGTTAATCCATTGGACGCTCCCCTTTATTGGTTTGGCCCTTGGCCTGCTTTTTACCACTAACTTCTCTGTATACACAGGTTTTTGGCCAAAAGTCGCATACATACGTGGATTTTTGGTGAAAAGTCACGTATAGATGCAAGTTTTTGGCCAAAATCTACGTATACATGTGGGGTTTGGGCCAAAAGTCACGTATATATGCATTTGTTGTTTAAACAGTCACACACATCCTCCCTTTTGGTGAGTTTGATGTTGTGGGAAGTTGTTGGGTGGGTTGTGAGTGTGGTTGGGTCTTCCTTGGGTCTGATGTTATCTATTGGATGCTTCTTTTGTGACTAGAGATTGATTTTTCATTGATTTTTCTTTGAAATTAGTTTTAGTCATTTATCCTTTTTGTTTTTCCATTAGTGCATTACTCTTTTTTGTATCGGTGTCTTACTGGGCTTGTCTTTTATACTTGCTGCAGAGATTGAGATATTTAGATGACTTTTATTGCATTTTTCATTCTTTGATATTGAAAAATACAAAGTAGTTGCATCTTAGATATGGATTTGAGGAGGTACTTGCATTGTATTGCTTGGGTGAGAGTTTTATGTAGGCTTTCATATAGGAAGGATTGCATTGGCATTCAGAAAGGAATATATATTTATGCATCTCATGTAGTGGCATACCCGATTTTCATTTGACAAAGATTTCACTTTGCATTGTTTGTTATGGTGTGCACTTTTATTTCACTGCTGAGTCTTCATGTCATTAGTTGCACGGCCATTTCCCTTTGAGTAATTACAGCCAATTAAAATCAATGCATAATAAAATGAATTACACTCTTTTCTTTTATAGGGTGCACCAACAAGATTAGGTTTTAGGGTCTTGGAATAGTTCATTGTGAGTAAATTATCCAAGACCACTAAAAAATAACATGTATGTGTCTGTCCAGGTGAGATTGTGAATTCCTTGGTATAATTAGTGTTTCTCAGGATCCTCCTCTTACAAGGGAGTTCAGCACAAGTTAGTGTGAGCAGTTATGATTGTGATGACCCCCGGTTGTAACTAAGTAGCACCAAAGATATTTCCAGGATTGTATTCGTATCTAGGGGCTCTTTCAAGAGTTTCGGGCTTTGCTACCCGGCCCATATGGTCAATCCCGCCTGTGACTGTCAGCCTGAGCATTGGTTATATTGAGGTGAACTTAGTTTCCTTACCTAGGTATCACAGGGGGTACTTGTAGAGGTTATTCTATGAGTGTCCTAGCCAGGTAGAGGTCAGACAACACAGTCACTTTATGCGTTGAAGCTGAGGGCCACTATAATTGGTTACGTACCTCCACTTGTAGTGTATGGGAGTTTCGAGCCTCTCCTAGGCGAGACATACCTGCTTTATTTGGGAGCTCACATATCCTCCCCTTTGTTTGCTTATATTTTGGCTGTATCTTTTCTTAGGAGTGTGCTCTTTGTGTAGTAGTTGGCCTTTGGGATCGCGGTTACTTGAGTATATTTATGCTCTCTTGAGTTTGGGTCCTTTTATTTTCGGCATTCCTAGTATCCTATCACTCATCCTTGGTCCTAGTACAGACCTTGGTGTCAGAATTGGGGGCATCACAACCCCTTACTGTGCTCATAGATTTGTGAATGGTCATATTGCATCCTCTACTCCATTTGTGGAGGATTTTTATTCCCTTCGCTCGGTCTTTACACCAGTGGTCACCCTCATGGGGGTGGTAGTGGATATGTGAACGTTGGGTCTACACTTTATTTTCCTTTTTATGTCCCATCATTCACCGCGTTGTTTCCTTTGGGTTTATTTGTCATGATCATTCCTCCCTATATCCTATAGTTTGGATTCTTTATTGACTATTTTGGGTTGTTTTGGACTAATATGGTTGTCATGTAGGGTCCAGTTTTTGTACACTCTCTCTGAGGTTTCGACCCGTTCGTTCCTATCACAAATATTATGTCTAAGCTAGCATATAGGTTAGGATATCACATGCACTTTCACTTATGCATTTCCTTATGACCATTCCATCTTAACCTTAGGTACGAACCCATTCCATTGTATCACAGAACCTTCATGTTGCTGTTAGAAGTGATACTATGTGAATGGTAGAGCTTTCCTATACATGGATGCCCTAGTTAGTTCCCGTTTGCATTTGGTACGCATGTGGTGAGTCCTCTCTTAGGTCTGGGAGTCCCCCTTTAGTACTGCCATGTCCTTGAGCAAGAGGTTCATACTCCTCTTGAACTTTATGCTGGCCATTTTCCCTCAGGACTCCCTTATGTCAAGTTGTAATTGCATTATCATGAGCTTTTCCTGCCTTATTGAGCTTTATGCCAGCTTCCCTGACTTTGATTATCAGCCATATAGCCTGAGCTTGTCTCATGTCTACCCATGAAGAGCCATTTTATATATCATTTGCAGCTTGATTCCCTATTTTTATCGCGAGGGGACTTTTCCCCGAGTGTCGCTATCCTACACATGTGTCCTTGCATTGAGCATAGGTATGTTCTGCTGCTTGGAACTAGTTTGCTTGCCTATTTGACACTTGTATCCTCCTAGTCTGTAACTTTAAAGTGGTTTTCTTATTTTTCAAGCTTTTCAAAATATTTGAAAAAGTACAAAAAAAATTTAAAAATCAAAAAGCCAGACAAGAAAAGATGTTATCTTTGGCAACAGTCGAGTTGTGTCGCCTTCAAACGGAGCACTGTATATCACATCCATTGGTTGGGTCAATAGTTTGAGTTTAGGAGCTGTACTCATTTATCTGAGTTTATCTCCACCAACTAGTTAAGCTTCCAGTCCCTATGGAGCCTCCATCGATGCCTCTTGTGTCATAGAGACGTCCCAGTTTTGTATATCGAGTCTATGCTACCTACATTTAGTCACCATTTTCCTTTATGCTTTTGTTCGAAGGAAGTTGAAACCTGAGTCAGCCATTCCTCAGTTATCTTGACTTTGCATGTCATACATTCCCAGTATAGTTATTGGTTCATGCACTTTATGATCGATTCCTTCCACATTATACAGCTTTGCTGAGTACCTCATGTTGGATGATGGGGGATGCCTTAATGCCCTCCTTCCAGCAGATTTCATCCCATCGACTTCAGATAATTTATTCTGGGACAGGAATCTAGAGTCATCTTTGAGTGCCTTGAGACTTGCAGTCATCAGTGGTAGCTTCTCTTTCCATCGACAGTTCTTTGGGAATACATCAATGTCCCTTGATTGATGGATTCTCCCAAGTGTTCAACCTCAACACATTTATTCACACTTGTTAGTTTGCACTCTAGTACCTTGATTCCCATTTTCATTATTGGGGTGATCTCATGTCTGTTAATGGTATACATCAATGACCGGTAATCAGATGATGGACTACTATGTTCGACCTTGACACCTCTATTCACATAGTAGGACATCTACTCATAGCAATTTGTGTAGAAGACCTTCCAGATTGGTGGCATCTCATATATGCTACATCTTTGATTGTGCCAGTGTTCATGAGATTTCAACTCTCGTGACTTGATTCTGGTAGATGTCAGATATTTCCAGCCATTATGGAGATCTTGATCCATTGTATATCTTCAGTCTTCATGGAGATCATGATCCTTTGTATATCTTCATCATGGAGATTATGATCTATGTATATTGTACATGGCGATGATCACATATGTTATATTGTATCATGCCTATTCATGGCCATTGTACTCTTTTGTATCCGGGACTGCTATATGTATTCGTAGTTATATGTGTTACCACATAAGTTGTACTTAGTGGTTTTTTTATCAAGTGAGCCTGGTGAACTAGATAAGGATAACTTGTTCGAACTTTAGAAGACCTTTGGAAGTACTTCTGGGAAGTGCTTGTTGTACTATATCACATGTTCATACCCCATGGGGGAATTGTAATAAATGTTCTAGCATGATAGTGTCTGTAAAAGAATCTGTCTCTTAGACTTTATTTGTCAATCTGATCAACCCAGGGTGTTTTTTCCCTTGGTTATTATTGGTTGTTGAATAAACGACTGATAATTTCTGAGTTTTTCACTCCATACCTCCAAAGTTGGGGTGGTTGGCTTGGCATTTAGGCCTATTGAGGTTATTAGAGTCTATGTATCAATGTATAAACATGCTAGACATCATTTTTGAGTCATATGAACATGTCTAAGTCCCCCTAGGTGTTTTTCCATTTTTCAATTTTTTAGTTTTTTTGAGTGTTTTTTATTAAAAATTTAATTTTTCCAAAACTTAGGCTATTTTTTAATAGTTTAATTGGAAAATTTGATTTTGTAATAAAAGTGGGCCAAATAATCAGTTTTAGTCATGTAGGTGCTCATTTTCAAGCTAAGACCGTCATGTAAACCCATGGGCCCACTTTTTCCTAAGTTTTGAGTGATCTTCCATCACTCAGGTCAGAAAGCCCCAAAAATCAATTATTGATTATTTTAATTAATAAATTGATGAATGATGGAGCAAATCCAAAATCCAAAATCAGTGGATTCTCAGCCGATTTCATTGAAATCAATCAGATCTAGAGTAGATTGACTATATCTGACAATTCCTTGATTGAAGGAGGTGATCAAATCCGATCCAGAGTTGATCTACAGTTGTCTTCATGGGGAATTACACCCTCTCTCTCTCCTCCACACGTGTGGACTCTCCTGGATGCTCTGTGGGCCGATGTGTCGGTGTATGGGTAGATGTGTCAGCTCAATCAAGCCCCCGGTTGACAAGTAGGCTTAGTTTAAATTCAGTTCTGCATTGATGAACTCTCCATCAATTGATTTCACTTGATTCCATGAGAAATTGCACCCCAACTGGGCTGGATGGCTTGTAATTTGTATATATCCTGCTTGAGGCTCCCTCTTCCAAGCTAGTTAGAGCTAGACTGAAGGGATTGCCATTGTAACTCTGTATTTGATCATCATTTGTGAATAAAGAAGCTTTGGATGCTATACTGTGTAGTGCATGTGTATGTGCAGATTCTTAGTGTTATGCTGCTGATGTGGTAGCTGCAATTTCTTGCCAAATTATGTGCTGCTTCTGTGTTCTGTCTTCAAGGATTCGGCTGAATCTAGTAAGGGTGTAAAATAGGAAAGCTATATTGCTTGATATTTTTTATCCATATGATGTATGCTCAAAAATTTCAGTTATATGCTTAAATAAGGTTATTTCTGCATAATCTTTCATTTTTGTTGCTTTATGCATCTATATTTAGATCTCACGAGGTGTGTGCAGGCTTGTGTTATTTAGTTGCAGGTTGCTGATTGGATGAAGGTGTGGATCTAGATTGAATCCATTCATATCCAATAAGCTCAAGATTCTGTCCCTCGGCACTCCACAAAAGGGCCTCCTTTCAGCTTGCTCCATTCAAGCAACAATCCGACCTTCTCTCCTCTTCTTCTCATTTCTATAAAAAATCAACATTTTTACCCGGTTACTCTGTTCGTAGCTTTGATTTTTCTTAGATATATCATATTAAAAAGTAATTACAACATAGATCTATCTTATCAAAGCCTATAGTCTAGATCTTGCAGTTAAAAAAGTTTCACAAGCATTCTAGATCTAGCTTTAGAGAAATCGTCTTTTTGCATGAAAATTTAAAGAAAACTTGTAGATTGCATGCATTAGATTTCCTTTCACTGTTATAAAATTTAATATTCTGAAATATCAGTGCATATTTCATTGGCTGCAAAAGCAGAAAGCCAAGATCCCAAGGAAAGCTTGCTTTCCTTGGTTCCTTTTTCGCCTGTTTAGCTAGTTTTAACTTGATTTTTTTTTAGATAAGGTAGGCTGATCCGAAGGTACTCTTAAAATAATTTTGGGAATATGTTATTCTAAAATTCTCACCATATTTTATCAGGTATGACATAAAATAAAGGAAGCTTCTATCCGAAGTGGCCTCAGGAGCGTTCAAATCCCCTTAGGGGTCTCCCTTTTCACTAAAATCTTAAATTTTTTGCAAAGTTGTAAGATCTTGGTTTCAACATATATAAGAACCAAGAATTTTATGATATACCAGTTCTCTTATATTGTAACCACTTTTAATAAAATTATTTTTTGAATAGGCTCTTTCGAGCCCATTCCCCATCCCCCCTGGGGGGATTTGCGTCAATGTCCTTTTCGTCGTTTTCTGCTTATTTATTTTTTCAAACTAGCATTGATCTGATTTGCAGGATAGTATACTTGATTTTATTATTAATTTCATATTCCACTTTTTGTTTTTTCAAAGTAATCATAATACTTACCCCATGATTTCCCGATTGACCCGAAAGGGGAAAGAGATTCGTGGTAGGACTAATTAGAAAAAAAGAATTGTGTGTTTGTTTTATTTTTCATCATTTATTTATTAGAAATTATAAAATTAACCCCTCCTTGATTCCCCAATTGAGATCCACTTGGATCGAAAGAGGTTCCTGGAGGGTTTTCTTTTAAACAAGAACACCCAGTTTAAAACTTACTAAAATTGACAAGACTCCAATGTGTATGCTCTGCACTTGGCTGTGGTTCATCTGATTAGTCAAGCTGTATCAAAAACACTTGAGTGACTAGTATAATTAGGACTCACTCTCCCCAACTAAAAAACCATCAGGTGAAAATACAACACCTAGATCAAACCTTTACAGTGGCAAAATACCCAAAGGAAGCGGGAAATTCTAAAAAGTGACCTCGGGGTGCTAATCTCTATCACACCCTAATGGGTGTGTTATGAACAATATCCCCAGAGACTCCATTTCATCCCACATATTCCTTGTGGGTAGCCATGTAGGTTTAGTTTTGGACATACTCCAAGTACTCTCGAGTATATCTGGAGTCCCCCCTCAGCCTGATTTTAATAAACTCACACTTCAAATTTAACTTAAAATGTACCAAGAGGCAATCACAAAACATTCACTCCAAGCACATGAAAGTATATTGTTTCTATTTTTGACTCCATTCTAAGGCACTGGTTATTTTCTTGCTTTATATAAATATTGTGTCTCAGCATTGTGCTTTCGTGTGTTCATCTTTTATATCTTGCCATCTTTGATTATCTATAGTTAAATTGCAAACTCCTAAGAAACTCATTCAATTTAAAATCACAACACTAAGTAATTATCCTTAGTAACTTAATAGGGTCTACCCCCCTTGGCTTCATTAGGAGTTGAGCCTAAACAGAGGAGTCAAGAACAAGGTGATAGCCTTGACTGAAGACTTGCCCCCAAGGACACACCGAGTGGCTTGAAGATTTCTACCACATGACCCAGGTGTGTGAAAGGCAGCAACACATTTTGGCGCCGTTTCCAGGGATAAATCTTTTTATTCCCAAGTACGACTTAGCTTAACTTTTTTCTAAACAACTAAAAAGATAAAAACTTTTGATTGATCTAGTATTTAAAAAACATAAAAATTAAAACTCGATCCATCTGGCGACTCCACTGTCTAACATCCCTTCAAGAATTTCTACCCGAAGAAACCATCGAAAATTATTCAATCCTCTCCCTGATCCCAAAATGTTTATTAGGGAAAGATTGAATAGGCAGACTTCTCGTAGAAACCTTGAATATTTAGGAGACCAATCCCTCTCAGATATCCATCACATATTTGTAGAGAGTCATACCTTCTGTTGGGAAATAGGGCAGACCCGGGTTTAATCCTTTTATGTCGCATCAACAAAAGACCCACAGTGTTGGCCCTTTTGGCAACAACCTGCGCACAGGTTGTAGTCTCACTCAAAACAGCTATGGGGTGCCGCAGAATCAAGTTTCTGCAGGCAGAGAGGGATAATACTGTACCTTAGCCTTTAATAAACTTATTAATCAATAATTACACACCTTTATCATTCACTCATATACAACTTCAAAGATAGATAAACAACCGTGACTTGCTTAACCCACTACAGGGAATTCACAGCGAAGCTTGTTATTAGCAGTGATCTAATTTATCAGATGTATACAGTTATTAATGCATAAAAGACAACAGAAAGAGAAACAACACAAGAAACCACAAAACCAGATATAGCGTGGTTCACCCCCAGTGTAGGGGCTACGTCCACAAAACTGTGTTTTATTCAACTTGCTACAAAACCACAGTTTTATCTATGCACATAGCTGCAGATCCCTTCAATCCTTTCAAGCCGCGCACATAGCAGCAGGCCTCTGCGCACACAGCTGCAGGTCTTTCCTTAATCTTCTTACAAAAACCCTTTATGCACACAGCTGCAGAGGTCATCCATGCACACAGCTGGGACTTAACCTTTCCTTACACAATCAGCCTTAGCTTCACCTTTCTTTATTTACATCAAAAAGCCTAACCTTTCTTATTTACCCAAGTGCCTATTTATATCGCACTATTTACAAAAACATGGATTCAAACCATGGGCACCCAAAACCCTAAACCCTGGTCTTAAGCCGCAGGTTTATTACAATAGAGGACTTTGACTCAACCCCTGACACCCCTAAGACTATTTTGAGTAAAAACCCGCATAGTTACCCATCTTAAGGACCATTGAGGTGCACGCCCCAACAGGCCCCTAAGACTCACCAGTGTCGTGTCCCGGGGCACTTATCTATTCGGCTTTGGTGGGAGAATCTTCTGCGCGAGGGTCTGGAAACGACTGGTGAGGTTGTGTAGTATGTCGTCAGCTGCTTTCTCCTTTTCCACCAACTCTTGTAACACTGAGGATGATTCTATGTGAGCCTGTTCCTGCGCAAAAGTGTCGTAGGTCTTCAAAAGTTTGAGCTAGTTCTCTGTAGTATTACTCAATTCCAATGCTTCATCAACCAGTGGCTGTAGCAAATTCTCCAGCAGCGTTACCTTCGTCCTGCAGGACTCAATTTCCTACTGAAGTTCCTTGCTGCGCTTCACTTTAGCCATCTTCTGCATAGGTGGCAGCGTCTTGATTTCTACTCTGACTGCATCCAATTCAGCCTGCACAACTTGATGGTTTCCTGGATCTTACCTACATCTGGATGGTCCTGTAGGTTTGCCCATGCTTCGATGCCGTCTTCCATCATTTTTGCGACGCTGGCCACATTATCTGATATCTTTGCTGCTGAAGCCTTGATGTCCCTATGGCGCTGTTCTCGGGCCTCTGGTGGAGTCTCGGGAGGGATGCGCAGTTGAAGTTCTGCGATCTGGTGCTGGTGTTCTGTCTTCAACCTTTCAATCTCGCTGTGAGACTGCTGGGCATAGTCTCGCAGCTTAGCGATTCTCTACTCTGGTTCCTCTTCTCCTTGTATGTCGGAGTCAGAAAGACTCCGACATGCCTCGGCCAGTGCTCGCATCAGTGTAGTTGTTTTATCTTCAGCATCTTTCTTATGTTGTGCTACTTCTTCCAGTCGTGCTGTGAAGATTTTGTTTTGTTTGATGGTGTCTTCCAATTGGATTTGGGACAATTGGTCTCGTGCATGGATCTCCTTTGTAATAGCGATCTGGCAGAGGTGCAATTTTGACATGGACATCTTTGTATAATCGATCCCTACGGTCATACTCATCTGGGACAGGGAATCTGCGTCGGTCAGTATCAGAGCTGCGCTTGATACCTGGCCTCTGTTATCACTGAGTGGCCATTGCCTAATATCCTATTGCGTGGGTGCTGTAGTGCTACTTGTCGCAGTACTGGTTGCTGACTTTGCTGCTAACTCTTTGAGCTCTGAAACCCTGTTTGCTATACCTGTGAGCCCAACAAGATGCATTTCCGCAAACTCTGACCATTTTTTAGTAAGCGTTCCCGTAGACTTTTCTAGAGCTTGCTCTAGTTCATCCAGTGTTATAGTGGCTTCTTCTTCAATATTTTTGTCCTTCGACGCTTTTGACATTTTGCGGGACTGCGGCTTGTTTACCTCTGCTACTTCTGGTGACTTGCATTTGGTTGATGGGTTAGGATTTGATATGGTCTTGATTGACTCCTCATCCTGTTCATCCTATCTACCATATTTGCCCTGGTCGTCGCCATCCAGCTACGAATCACTTAGGTCCTCACTATCTGCTAATGGGTTTTTCTGCTGCGCGTGACTGGTACCTGTGCCAATATTAGTAGCTGGGGGAACTGGAATAGAGGGGTTTTTTCCTATATCTTTTAACTAGTCAGCCGGCCAGTGCTGAACTATACCCCTGATATCTGGTTCGGTAACTACATATGGTAATTTAAACCATTGATGTCATGGATCTACACGGGCTTGAATGAAAACATGATGTATATTGGCACTGAAGTTCGCGGCGCCCTCATATTTAGAGAACAACTCATTGGTAAGCCGTGGTGTTCACACAATATCATAGTGGATACTCATGGCATAAAAGACGAACACCGTGTTCGTCATCTGTTGAGATACCTTATCTGAGGATATCCATAGGGAGGCATACCTCACTGCCCCTGCCATGCCTGGGTTTAATTCTACAAACTGAGCTTCGGTGGGTTCTTTCCACCCAACTAATGCAATAAGTATTAATAGCCAGGAATAATGGAAAGGTCTACCTTTTTCCTGTGCGTCGCGGGCATCCTCCAGGAATTCCTTCGTGAGATATGCAGCCCAGTTGTAAGTATACCCCTCAGCGCAGTTTATAGCAATCCGGATAACCGGAGCAGGTACTTCAGTTGGCCTGCATTTCCGTATGAGTTTGCAGGCTAAGAGTTTAGTTGGAAAGAGAATGTGTTGTTCCTGAATCGCAGAAGTGTGATACCCCTGTTTCCCCTTTGTCAGGCCAAACCGCTCTTTCATAGTTTGCACGAGCTTTGTATCCTCATGTTTTGATGGAAATTCAGTTCCTGGATCAGGTCCTGCCATTGGTAAACCTGTGATCTTATGGATGAGTGTGGTGTGAATAGGAATTTTCTGGCCCCCTATCCATAAATAGCCGTCATGCACTAACGCTAGCAACTGTTTGGCCACTACGGTCACATGTATGCCGTGACCAAAATGCAGAATATCAAGCATCTTGAGTAGGCCAGCTTTGTCCAGGCCCGCAGCCCACGGTTATACTTCCAGTAATGTCACATTGTCATCTGGGTATTTGACGCGGTGCAAGTATTCTGCTGGCACAAACTGTGGAAACTTGCCATGGTCATTTGTGTCGTGATCACTGTACTTAAGCCGATCGATCTTCCCTGTCATGCTTCCGATCAGCTGAATTCCTTGTGGCAGCGAGGGTGTGGTTAATGTGAATTGCTTTGTTCGATGGGGTAGCTCGACGCCTGGTCGAATAGGTTGTAGATACAGTGGCCGCGGTGGTGCAATGTTCTCCCTACCCCCGGCCGGGACCCGTGCTGAACTGGGGGGATCCATAGGATGATCTACTGGTGGTTGCCCTGTTTTCCTATGCCGGTCTTGGTTTCGCTTGGAGCAAACTTCAGTTCTGGACTTTTTCCTGGCAGACCATGTCTGCATCGGCCGTGGTGGTGTTGGGTGAGCTTCTTCACAGGGAGCAGAGGCAGGCGGCCGATTAGAGCAACTTATCAAATCCTCTTTCTTGAATTCTCTTACTAAATCGTCAATCTCTCGTTTTGTTGTCATGGGTTCACTCCTAAATCTTAAAGAAATGCAGAATGCAATTTTCCCTAACTTAGGCATCTTCTTATACACTCCATCAATCAAATCGGGCAAGACGGTGCATTGAAGGCACCAAATCTGCTGAAAATCTTGTCCAAGTGGGGCTCGATTTCTAATAATCTTCTTAGTACAGGAATTTAAGGCAATTAAAGCACTACCGCCGTCAATTTGGCTGCTTCCCAACGATCGAATTTTAAGCCTCACTGTGTTTTTGGTCTTCAGCAGAATCATGGTTTGAGCTTCATGACAACCAGCACCCTCGGCACAATATTGCCCGTCGACCCGTCCTGGGAATGTCGGCGACAGGACTGTTAGGTTTGATGGACTGGCTTCTTGGTTCTGTCCCTTGGTTTGGTATTCAATTCCCTGTCGGAGCTCAGCCTCCATCTACCAGTTTTTTGCTATAGGTTCCAAGGTGTGCACGAACTTATGCACCCACTCCTCACGAGGTATGTTTTCCCATGCTGCATAACATTGCCTCAAATGGTCCTGACGGCTATTTTTCCCATTGAACTTACTTTGCACCTCTTGGCATTGGTTTATGAGTCTGAGGCGCAAAAATTTCTGGCAGGCTCCCCAACTGGGAGTATAATTTTTGTGATCGGTCCACCATGCTGTTGTAGCTCCTAATGCTGTCTCCAGAGTCTACATTCTTTGTGACGTAGGTACTTGTTATGAGAAATGTGCAACAAATTCTCCAGGTTTTGTCAACCCAACATGTGTAGGAAACTCTCTGGGATGCGCACGAAGGCATCTAAGAGACTTAGTGATTTGCGTGCACCTATGGCCATGTAGCTCGTACAGTCGATTCTGCCAATTCTCTAGACCATCGTCTGAATCAGACATGCAGAAGCTATCACATTGCCAATCTATTATGCCATCGGCATCAGGCTCGACATAATCTTCTTCCTTGGCTGTAATGTTGTAGATGTGGTCTAGAGTATCCTGCTCCCCTTTCTATCCTGCTCCCCTTTCTCTCTGATCGGTTATGTATATCTTTCTCCTTGGGATGGGTCGAGGGGTATGATCACTCGCAGACCATTTCCTTCGAAGGTCATTTGTCTCCTCTTAAGGTTGATGATTGCAGCATTTTCCATGGCCCACTCGATCCCCAACAGGGCTGGATAAGGGTTGCTATCATCAATGATCTCAATAAATTCAAAATCCGCTAGAGTACTTACCCCATCAATATCTATTGGAACACTAAGAAGTCTCCCTAGGGGCACAATTCTTTGCTGGTTAGCTAATCTCAGTTGTATAGGTGACCAAGCTAGGGAAGATTTTCCCATTTGTCCCCAGGTCTGCTTGGGAAGGACATTAACTTCTGATCCAAGATCCAAAATGACATCAGTCATATCATATTCCCCTATCTGAACATTCAATCTCATTTCCCTTCCCATTCTTCGCACACGACTAACAGTTTTCTCCTGATCAAGTCCTCTCTGAGGGTCTGTGACAGCAAGAACTTTTTGCAGCTCTTTTAAAGCATTCGGATTCCTCAAGAGTTTCATACAACTCTGTAAAAAGGAGGAGAGTGTACTTACTTTATCCGACAAAGCATCTTGCGGCTACGAGGCCAGCTGAGGTTGCCGCACAGGTATTGCTGCTGTGTGAGGGTCAACAATATCGCACTGGGCCGCCTTGACTTGTGCTTGGTCTTTCGCAGTGGCAAGTGCTGGGACATTCTCGGAGGCCTTATGCACGCACACCTCGACAGGTTGTTTCTGCGTATTCTGAATGTGCGTCGTAGCTCCACTCCGGGTGACCACATTGATGGCTACGGCAGGTCTCTGCTCAACGGAAATCAACTGAATATTCTAGGTAGGGCCACTGCTATTTTCCTGAATCTTGGCTATGAGCTGGGGGCACTGTTCAATCACGTGGTCGACTGCGCGGCAATACCGACAGGTTATGGTGGGGTACCGACAGTCGCGGGAAAAATGGCTAGCTTGGTTACAATTGTAACACACAACCTGGCCTCTACCTCTTCCGGTCATACCACCACAGCCGCGACCTCCAAAGGCACCTATTCCAGAGGCATCACCGCTGTAACCATAGCCATCATTATTCTGGGCTTCATTTTGCACTCGGTAGGCGTCAGAGATGCGCTCTCTCATGAGGTCATAACTACAACACTCCTCTTCATTATGACCTACTGACTTACAGAACTTGCAGTAGGGGTTCTTGGGAACTTGAACATATCTCTGAAGAAGATGGCAGTTTTCAGGGCAATGTTGGCCAGTGGTTCGAAAAATATCACAATATAGAACACGGGGAGTGAATTGGTTTGGTGCACCCATATTTAGGTAAGTTCTGGCCATGGGGCACTGGTCCCTATCGTGACCTTCTGTCTGACATTGCATACACCAGATCTCCTCTTGACTGGTTTTAGATTTCTTCATATCGCGAAGCTCCAGGGCCATTGTTGCTAGTGGCGCTTGGATTTGAGCAATATCAGAATCATCTCCGACGGGGGCGGTCTTTAGCTTCATTGCAATTTCCAGAGCCTCTTGCTGGTGAGCAACCTTCTGTTGCATGAGCGGAGTTCTGAGATGTGGTAATAATGCTACAATAAACCATTCCTTGTGCTGCGCAGGACTAATGGTAAAGCTGACTTGGTCCAGTAGAACTTTGAATCTCTAGTCAAAGTCCCACACTGATTCGCCGCGCCGCTGTTGAATCTCTTTGGGTTCAGTGATGCTCTGCGATTCCGATTTAGGCTTCTTAAATTATTTGGTTATGGCTTCCTTAATCTCATCCAACGTAGGGCTCTGAGTACTAGAGAATTTCATGAACCAGGTCAAAGCCTGGTCCCGGAAATAAGTAATGAGCTGCGCAGCTCTCACATCCGGGTTGGTAATTTTCTTCGCATTCCATACTGCTTCACATAAAAACCATAACTGTTCTGGGTCCTCTGATCCGAAGACTTTGAATATGGGGAGCTTAATGTCATCAACTAGGTGGGCCATGGGAGTTCTAGGAGGGTTGGGAGGGGCACCGGATGTCGATGGGGGGGGGTTTACGGCGGCAGATTGACCTGTGGTCAGAATACTCGGACTTGGTTGACTGTCAGACTGCGATGGAATTTCAGGGGTAACAGGGCTTCACTGCGGGGTGACCGGAGGGTCTCCAACCGAAGGGTTTTCTTCAGAGGCTGACTCTTCAGGATTTACAGGGGAAGACGTAGTAGCCTGACCTAAGGAATAGGAGTCAAAATATCTTTTGTACCTTTTTCCACTTTGCAGCAAACCACTTTGCTCGTCGAAGGTATTATCACTTGCAATCATATGTTAGTATTACTAAGCTAGCAGTCTGATTCAAACAACAATATACCCTTTTCATCCAATAGTATTTTAATCCTCAAGCTTAATGAATTCAAAAAATTACCACGGGTGCCTTTGAAGAACTGCCGTTCAGCTTCGCTGAAGGAGGTACTTGTGTCAATGGAAAACTCTATCACGAAGGCTTCTAATGTTCACGTCGTCCAGAAATCAACAGCGCGGGATACCGCGTTGTTCACGTGTTGCACAAGATTGACCCTTGCGGGGGTCCACGCGGGAACCCGTCGAGCTTGGAAGTTCATCCTTCTCTCTGTTAACCTAGACAACCACTGGTGCAACTCTATGTGGATACTACCAAAGAAAATTTCATAACCATCACAAAAAACATACCTTTGTAAAAAGTCGCATGCGCTACAACGTGGATTTATGTTCTCTTGTTGCGCGAATTTCAGATAAGTCTCAGCAAACCAATCACCGATTTCTGTCACAGAGGGCCTCCAGAACATAGCCCTTGAGGTACGATGCAAACCCCTCTTGAGCAAATACTGAGTTCAACTGGAAACAAAACCAATTTGTTGGGCAATAGGGCAGACCCGGGTTTAATCCTTTTATGTCGCACCAACAAAAGACCCACAGTGTTGGCCCTTTCAGCAACAACTTGCGCACAGGTTGCAGTCTCACCCGAAGCAGCTATGGGGTGCTGTAGAATCAGGTTTCTGCAAGCAGAGAGGGATATTACTGTACCTTAGCCTTTAATAAACTTATTAATCAATAATTACACAGATTTATCATTCACTGATATACAACTTCACAGATAGATAAACAACCGTGACTTGCTTAACCCACTACAGGGAATTCACAGCGAATCTTGTTATTAGCAGTGATCTAATTTATCAGATGTATACAGTTATTAATGCATAAAAGACAATAGAAAGAGAAACAACACAAGAAACCACAACACCAGATATAACGTAGTTCACCCCCAGTGTAGGGGCTACGTCCACAAAACTGTGTTTTATTCAACTTGCTACAAAACCACAGTTTTATCTGCGCACACAGCTATAGTTCCCTTCAGTCCTTTCAAGCCGTGCATACAGCAGCAGGCCTCTGTGCACACAGCTGTAGGTCTTTCCTTAATCTTCTTACAAAAACCCTCTGCACACACAGCTGCAGAGGTCGTCCACACACACAACTGGGACTTAACCTTTCCTTACACAATCAGCCTTAGCTTCGCCTTTCTTTCTTTACATCAAAAAGCCTAACCTTTCTTATTTACCCAAGTGCCTATTTATATCGCACTATTTACAAAAACATGGATTCAAACCATGGGCACCCAAAACCCTAAACCCTGGTCTTAAGCCGTGGGTTTATTACCATAGAGGACTTTGACTCAACCCTCGACACTCCTAAGACTATTTTGAGTAAAAACCCGCGGAGTTACCCATCTTAAGGACCATTGAGGTGCGCACCCCAACACCTTCCAATCTCAAGAAATGATGGAATTTTACAAACCCCTTGACTTTTCTCAGATAGCAGGTGCTCCTCATGACATTCCGAATGATACTATCTAGAAGCTCCCCATATTCGAGGGAAACAATGCTACCACTACCAAGATTCATCTCCAAAAGTTTGAAAAGCACCTGGTCAGTTATTGTGATAGTGCTGCCTCTAACCATGAAGATGTCAAATTGAAGCTCTTTGCTTTATCCTTAGAGGATGATGCTGTAAAATGGTATGGAGACCTTGGTGATGATTCATATAAAACCCTTAATGAATTCCTAGAAGGTTTTAAGAAGAAATGGGGGGAAAAGAAAGAACCAAGAAATTTGCATGCTGCCCTCCATAACATAAAGAAGATGGAGAATGAAACCATTGATGAATTTAATACTAAGTTCAGGCGTGTAGTTGTGGACCTCCCTAGAGAAATCAAGCCAAGGGATGCCTCCATCGTCATATATTACATCGAAGCTTTCACTGGTGATTTGAGGTACCAGTTAAGGGACAAAGAGCCAGTCGATCTAAAAACTGCTCAGGAATTGGCCAAGAAAATAGAAAAGAATATTCAGTCTTTAGGAAAATCCAACGTTCCAGGTTACACTAGGGGAAACACATCATACAACGAAGAAAAGGGAAACACCTTTGAATCAAAAGAAAAGGGAGCCTCTAAAGATCCCATGGAAAAGGTAACAGACATGATAAAAGACTTGGTTACTAGTCAAAACGAACTTATGGAAGATCAGTCTGCACAATAGAATAATCACAATGGAAAGAAATAATGGACCTAGGAACTTTCAGCCTAGGGAAAATTAGATGTATCAAAAGAAGTTTCCTCAACAAGAGCCTAGGATTCCAAACTAGTTAGACTTAGCTAACATGGTAGAAGAATTAATTCCATGGTGTAGAACCTATGAACAATTCCACCAAGAAAGCACTTGTTATGTTGCAAATCAAGTCATTGTTATCCACCTGAATGGCACCTCTCTGTCCGAGTGCCGACATCCCTCATGTTGGCACACAAAAGGACATCTATGGATTAAGGTTTTCCCAAAAAACTATAGATGGGCTTCTTGTAAATGACATTCATTATCCATCTAGTGGTTTACTTTTCCGTTTTAGATATGTCAATAAATATCCGTGACTCTATCCATATGCAACTTGCAGATCATCCGCGAGTGTTGGTGTTTGCAAGTTGCGGATGGATGTATCCGCGGGTTTCTCTTATAGAAAGTCACGGATCATATGCGAGTTGTCCTTCTTGATACCTGCGGATGCCTATCTTTGACATTTAAAAATAAAACACGTGATTACTTGAGATTAGTTAAGCCATTTACCTTAATCTGCTTAACTGTTTCAACCTCCTCAACCTTCAAAACTGCCTTATTTCATCCATATAAATACAGACCTTGGGGAGGGTGTTGGATATATATACTTGAGAGCAAAGTCATGCTGGTGGATTTTATACAGAAGTCTTTGGAGTAGTGAAACTCAAAATCCTTTGGTTGTAGAGGAGTCCTTGTCTCAGGCGTTGGGTTGTAACCTGAACTCTTTCCATTGTTGATAATAAAGAGAATCCTTCTTCCATATGTGTCTCATGTATCTTGGTTTGATAAATGTTTATGTTTCTGCATTTTATATATGATTTATCTAACCTGCTTATATACATATGAAACATCTTGTATATGGAATATTGACTCTTGACAGGTGAAGGAGGAGAAACCTTGAAGACTTTGGAGGTTAAGCAGAACGGAAGAGGACAAGCAAGGATCGACCTTCGTTAATCGAGTAATTCTTTCTCATCCTCCTATTTCCTTTACTACACTCTAGAGTCAATTGTCTGGAAGTTGATTGAGTATGTTGGTAACCCCAGACCTATGGTTATTAGGTGTGTAATCCCGTACAATAGAACTGGTGACTCTGCTGGGGAGGCCTAGACTGGTGTAGGTTTTTTCTGTCACCCCTGACCAGTCTTTGCTTGAAGTCTGTGTGTAATATTTTATTCTGGTTTATAATTGCCTCAGTATTTGAAAGTCTTTGGAATTTTTTCTTGTTCTTTGAGAAAATTTTTATACCCATCTGCGAGTTGCTCTTCTGCACAGTCGCGGATACCAGTTTGCATCCGCGGGTTGCACTTCTAGATAGACGCGGATCATCCGTGGGTTGCACTTCTAGATAGTCACGGATATGCCTAGGAGTAGGGATTGTTAAGTTAAGGTTTGCTTGTTCCTTTCTTTCTATAATCCCTCTTTGTGATTTGATTTTATTTATGAATGTTGTGTAGCTTGTCTGAGTGCCTTTGGTGATCACACTTTTTGCTTTTTCAGAAGCCCTTGAATCTTTTTGTTTGGATTATTTCCTGGTTTCATGCTGAAGTAGTTTGGCCTATTTGGGTTGTAGGTTAAAGTGTCTCTGTCCAGATCAGTGATCAAGGTCTTGGGCTCTATTTTTTCTAGTCTGTCTTTTGACAGTGGCTGGTTGTCACTTGCCTTTGTAAGTCTACAGTGATTGTTGTCATTGTGAGCACCCAAGCTAGGGTTCCTAGCCTACCTTTGTTGGTTGCCTTTTGGTTCTATCATCCTGTTTGCTTCAGTTTGTGGCTTTCAGACAGTTTATTTGATTCAAGTTTGCTCAAGTACAGTGCATTGTAGGTGCATGGTAGAATTTTGAGTATTTTTAAAAGTGAAAAAGAAAACATTGTTAAGCTTTTGCATTTTGTTTTGCATAAGTAGTGTTTATTTCAATTTAAAGATATTATCTCAAAAACTACAAAAAATATAGGCTTAGTTTCTCTTATCGCTGCTTTCAATTCATCAATATATATTTGCAAGAAAACAAAAAGAAGTTTGTTTTTATAATTGTAATTTTGCTTTGAATACACCTTTATTTTCATTTATTTCTTATTTGAGTCAAAACATCATAAAGTATACCAGTCCATTTCCTCTTGAGTAAGAAACAGCCCTTTAAAATGAACGCATAAATTAAAATTTACTAGTAAGTTTTGTTTTTTAGGGGCCTTTCACCTACTAGCTTAGGCTAGACTTGTGGGCTAGGAAGTGTAAACTTCCTGCAAGTTATAAAACTCAGACATAGTGAACCTTTCTTAAGGTAAATCTTTGACTTTATTGACTGTATCTGGGAAGCTCCTCTCAAACGGGAGTTAAGCACGAGGCCGTGTGGAGGCTTGGATAGAGGAGATAACCCTATGAATCCTTGTCAAAGCATAACTCAGGACTTTTGCACATCTGGGGATTCTATCCTAGATAGAGTTTCGGGCTCAGCTACCTTTCCCATGCGTATGAGTTCAGCTTGCGACTATCCCCCCAGACTGTTGGTATTGCCAAGGTAGCCTTTAGTCTCTTGTCTTTTAGGGTTCATACCTAGGTAAAATGAAAGGTTATTTCTAGTTCACCTTGAACGGGCTTGGAAGGTAGCCCTTGTTCAAAGTGTAGGAGGGCGGTTGGGTGATTCCTCCGCTTGTGCCTAAGAACCACTTCAAGGACACCAAGTAATCGTTCATCAGCTTTCTTCAGAAAAGTATATATTTTACCCTGGTTTGATTGCTTGAGGCTTTAGGAATTTTATAGTGTATGCTCTGTGGTTTTGCATGTGTTTAGTTGGTCTTAGGGTGTGATTTGTCAAATTTTTAACATGGAGGACCAACCTCCTAGAAGGTCAAGAAGGTTGAGAAACCTTCCTCCTCTCACCACATTGGAGCCTCCACCTCTACCTCAAAGGCAGAGATTAGACACAGATGGTTCATTTGAACCTGTAGGAATAAGTGAAGTTCTTGGTGAACCAGAATTGATAGCTAACTGTTTTGATCTTGACACAGTTGATATAGCAGAATTGCAAACTAACGAGTTTGCAAGAAACTTTAATACCCCCTTGACTGATTTAAACGATCCTATGATCGTTCAGGTTAGAACTTTTGATTCACCAGTATTAGGTGTACCTGTGGGTAGAATCATGTCTTCTACGGAAGAAAGTCCTTTTGTGTTCACCTCAACCCTTTCGGTTGAAAGGGTACTACCTCCCCCGGTAAGTGCCCCTAGATCTATTTTTCCTTCTACACCTTTGACTCCAGCGAGCTGGGTGGTTCAACCACCGGTTCACTCAAACCTAGGAGGTACTTCTAGTGACATGGTTACTGGGATACCCAGTATACCTACCAATCCTTCTTCCTTTCCCTATACTACCCAGAGTGGTCCGGTAGGATCCTCAGCATATGTCCAAGGATTTCCTTGGAATGGGGGGCACATTCCCCCATCCATTCCATACGTAGGTCCATCTCCTTCCTATGTAGGAGTGCAGTTTGGGAGCAACACCTCTTATGGGAAAATCTTCCAAACCCCTATTTCGGTCTTATACACGAGCTCTCCCTTTTTTTTGTTTAGCGGAGGGATACCTGCTATTATATTTTAGACCCTTGCTTCTATGGGGACGGCCCGAACTTCTTACAATGCACCTCCCACACACAATCCTGTGGCTTACAGATGGAATCTGTTTCAAAGCAATCTTCCCACTTCACAACCGGTGGCTGGGGGCAACCCCAATTTTTCCCATGGGCATTTGGGGACAGGTCCCTCTAGTCCCCAAGCTGGCACATTTAGTGCCCTAGTTAGGCCCAAACTTCCATTCCTGACAACTTTGAACTTTCCAGACTTGTCCAAATTAATGAATGACCCGGTGAGGTATGACCCCTTGTGGCCATTTGTTCCCACCAAATTTCCATCAGACATCCCTAAGTTCGAAGGTAAAGCTGGTGAAGATCCTGGGGCTCATGCCACCACCTTCCATTTATGGTGTTCTTCAAATTCCCTGAATGAAGATTCAGTGAGGTTGAGGCTGTTCCAGAGGACCTTGACAGGTACTGTGGAAAAATGGTGCATCGAATTACCTTCCGCTGCTTTTAGTAGTTTCTGGGACTTGGCTAGTGCTTTTCTCAACCACTTTTAGCTTCCGGTCCGATACGATTTCGGAACGGACTTGTTGTCTACTTTTAGACAAAACAAGGCTACCCACATCTCGGATCATATCCAAGAGTGGAGGAAGCAAAAGATCCTTATCAAAGCCACCATTCCTCCTGAGTTTCTGTTAGAGTGGTTCCTTAAATCATTGTTGCCATACATATCTAAGGATGTTTCCACATCAGGAGTAACCAATGAAGAAGAAGCCATACTCAGGGCCCAATAGTTGGATTTGATTTATTCACAATCTGGGATCTTATATGATATCATCCCTGAGGCACCGAGGCCTTTGCATGAGGTGGAGAAGCCTAAGCCTGGACCCCATGCCGATGGTGTGGTTGGATCCATTAGCTCTCCCATCGTAGAGTCTTTGACTAAGCAACTTCACCAATTGTCTGTCAAACAGTCTATGGCAGAGGTAGCAAAGGCTATCCCCTCCCCCCAGAATGCAAATGTTTTTGCACAAACCTCTTAGAAGGGAAATCAGCATCCCGGCGGGAAGAAAAAGAAAGGTAAGAAGGGAGAGGGAAACCAAAACAAGCCAAATCCTGCAAACAATGCTGATGGGGGAAAAAAAGAAAAGAAGAAGGTCAATTTACCTTGTAATTTGTGCCAAGAGGACCACCTTTCTCACCTTTTTACCCTTATGGATCAAGCCCAGAAGCTGCTTAAAGCTCAACAACTGGCTGTCCTGAAGGATCCTTTTCCCTAAGGACAAAACTCTGCTTCAGCTTCTAACGTAGCAGGGGGCACTCAAGCTGCCCCTGAACCAAACTATATCAACATGGTTCGATCTTTGAATTTGTTGTAGATAAGGAACAAAAACTATGAGAAAGAGACTCCTGAGAAGGGTAAAGCTGTAGGTGAAACTTCCAACCCTCTCACAATAGAGAAACCTGCTGAAATAATGCCGAAGATACCGAAAGGTGTCTTCAAGAAGACCTTGCATAACCCTAATGCTAGGGCTGCTTCAAACTACTCTATGGTTGAAGAATTAGCTCAAACCTCGTGTGCAATTTTATCTTTGGAGGTGTTCCAAAGTTTTCCCGCTCAGCGGGATGCCCTCTTAGCAGCTTTAGGTAGCATGGACTCTTCAAGTCTCATGGAAAAGTTTCATTTATCTGATGTCAAAATTCTCCTGCCTTACCATGTAGCCCTATCAATAGATGTCGTCCATGGTGGTAAGACCATTGGAAGGGAATTTGTTGATGAGGGGGCCTCTACATGTGTTATGTCCTTGACTTGTTGGAAAGCTCTTAGATCCCCAGAGCTGGTCCCATCAAACACTTTACTTACTACTTTCGATGGAATATCTTTTCGTCTGCATGGTATCCTGCCAGCTTTCGAGATTAAGTTGGCAGGAAAAGCAGTGTGTGTTGAGGTAGAAGTGATTGATGCTCCCTTGGACTACAATTTGCTTCTGGGAAGGAATTGGACTTATTTGATGTCAGATATTGCGTCGGCCATTTTTTATGTAGTGGTTTTTCCACATGAGAGAAAGTTGGTTACTATTGATCAACTTGATTTTACTCGAAAATGTCGTTTAGATTCAAATGAGTCCGTTGTGCCATTGGTTGATCAGGTCAAACCTGCTGCACAGAGCTTGAGGGATGGAATGTACACATCACTGATGGGCACATTTGATCTTCCAGCCCCAGTTAATTACAATGTTTCTACTAGTGTGGGGAATTCCATTGCTACGGTTGTCGTTAGGACTGATCCTTGGGTTCTCCCAAATCCCCATGAACTGGAAGTTCCCTTATCGGCAGTGGAGGTGGCTTATCAAGCTATCATTCAAGCCACTGTTGATCCCAGTCCAGATCCTCTAACAGTCTCGGATGATCTGGAAGAAGTCTATTTGCCTGCATGGGCAGAAAACTCTTCACATTCTATAGATTTCTTAGACACAGTTTTACCTTCTGATGAAGCTATTCTGTAAGCCATAAGTGGACGTGTGTTGTAATGGATAATTCACCTAATAACCTAGGTCCGGGGGTTACCAACATACTATGACCTTGCAGACAATTTGATTATAAAAGCACAAATAGGAAATAGGGAAGTAGCAGGAACTTACTTGTAATGAACGAAGGTTGATCCAAGCTAACTCCTTCCTCTTTGCTTCACTCCTACAATCTCCAGGATAATTCCTCCTTCAACCTGTTAACAAAGGTTCTTCCAATATACAGTATGATTCATATATAAATATGCAGGTTAGGCAAATCACATATCATAATAAAATATAAACATTTACCAAGCCATAACACATGAAACACAATATGGAAGAAGTAATTTGCTTTATTAACAATAATAGAGGGAGTTTAGGTTACAACCCAATGTCTGAACAAGGGACTCCTCTGTCACCAAAGGACTCTGAGTTTCTCTGCTCCAAAGGTTCTGTAGAAAATCCACCAGCATAACTTTTCTCTCCAAGTATCCCCCTCAAACCCTCCCCAAGGCCTCTATTTATCTGAAGGAAATGAGGCAGTTCTCGAAGGTTAGGGAGGTTACAGCAGTTAATGGGATTAAGGTAAATGAAACAACTAATCTCCCATTAACACGTGTTTTTAAAAACTAATTTTGAGGAAGATATGCACGGGTCTTTAGTAAGGCAACCTGCGCATCATGCGCGACTCTGTATAAGGGAAACCCGCGCATAGATGTATGCGCGACCTGCTGAACATAACACTCGCGCATATGCGCGACATGTCAATAGGGATAGTCGCGCATGCACTCAAAATCTCAAAATAGCAAAGTAACTGGCTGGGCATATAGGTAATGTATTTCATCATCAACCAAGGTATAATGAAACTGGACAAACCTCAATCCATAAGTGTCCTTTTGTGTGCCGACCTGAGGGATGTCAGCACTCGGACGGAGAGGTGCCAATCAGCTGTATAATAGATGCCCCCTAATGTGTGAGGTCAGAGGGGAACGATGGCCGAAATACATTATAATACTAACTCTGGAGAAACTCAGAAGTCCAGTGGAGCAGGAGGAGTACCTGAAACCAATACATAATAATGTCATATACGAAGCTATATCTGAGGATTCTATGTTCAATTTACTGGAACACTAGCTCCTTTACAATATGAAAGTACATCATATAATACGGGTAGAACCACGTATGTACAAAGGTGGATCAAAGCCACAATATAACAATGATGAGTCTTCGAAGATCTGGAAGCTGGATATAGAAATGGAACATAGTCTTGCGCAACTTAGTTCATAAGTGAGGAACTAAGGTCTTCATACAAAATCCCAAAGAAACAAGTACAATCCAAGCCATGTGAATAAGGGTAAGCTGAAGTCGAACATGGAGAGGATTCAACAGTTTGTCAACCAATAGATGATAACTGACAACTGAAGCAAAGGAATTCACCACTGATGAAAGTGAATCCAGAGGTACTACCATCAAACTCTAGGTCTTCGCCATCAGGAAGTGCTAAAACTGAACCATACTGTGATAGGGAAGGCAATAGATCCTCCAACGGATCACAAGAGTGACTAGGAACTGGGCAAAAGAAGGTAGACACAAGGAAAAGGATAATAGATATAACGATGATTGGATCAGGCTATAAATCAGATAGTGAGAAGAATCCTTGAACAGTGAGCACGACACAGAGATGACCCAAGGCAGCGTAAAACAAATAGATAGGACAACTAGACTTATCTGTCATGTAGGAGACATGATCAGATTCCCCAGGTATAATGGACAAGAGGAGGAGTCAAAAAACTCAAAGTGGTAGCTGAACACAGATGTACACTGAAACATGGGTATCGAAAGGCAAAGAGTGCTATGTTCAAGGATGACATGCTGCCATTACTGAAAACAAGAGAAAACTTCTTCCTTTCCTTCCCTGTTAAGTTTTAACGAGTCCAGGAAAGCCAACTCGGTTCCCTCTTCATTTTTTAACAAGCTTGAAGAGATGGAAAAATAATGCTTGATACACTGATCCGTGGATCTAACGAGCCCGAACTAGTACATGCTCGCTTGGTGCTTTCATATTTAGAGAGTCTGAAAACGCCAAAGAAAACTCCAGGGGGGTCCTTTTTCGTCCAATTTAGTCTCTTAAGGCCGAAAAAGTATAAAACAAACCTCAAAAGAACTCTCTTAACTTCCGAAGAAGAAAAGGTGAACCTTTTTCGTACTTAGTCGGGGAGGTCTGAAAAAGGTTAAATTACCACCTACCCAATGCTCCTTCCATAAGAGCATAAATAGCTTGAGTTTTACGAGTGTGAAGGAAAGCAAGATCACTCGGAAAGATCCATTTGGTTACGAGAAATGGGGCTTACAACAATAAACTCGTTGCTTTGTTCTGTAGTGTTTAACGAGCATGACAAAGACACAAGGTACACTCGGAATCTTTTTCATGTTTGGGTCCAGAGCACGAAAAAGAAAAAGTAAGCTCAAACCGGGTGTTCCTTTTCCGTAAATTTAGTCCCTCAGGTCCGGAAAAGTGATAAACCTATACCTGAGAATACTCTTCTCAATTCCGAAGAAAAGAGAGTGATCCTTTCTCGTACTATTCCGCATGGGCCAAGAAAGAGATAACCTACCACCATGCGAATTCCCGTTCACATATTCTTAACGAGCTTGAACGGACGAGATAACTCGGCAGTCAAGTCTATTTTTAAGGAGTCAGACCTGGGCCTAAAGAAACTCCATAAGGTGGGGAGTCCTATAACGGGATAGCTTGTAAAGAGAGATTCATATGAAGCTCTATTTGGCGTGAAAAATAGCTATGAGGAAACCCCCGGGCCTGAAACAGTGGCGGAATGAGTACCAAAGGATGGCAAAGGCAT
Source organism: Pseudotsuga menziesii (assembly GCA_001517045.1). NCBI lineage: Eukaryota > Viridiplantae > Streptophyta > Pinopsida > Pinales > Pinaceae > Pseudotsuga > Pseudotsuga menziesii. The sequence goes on from LPNX010305326.1 coordinate 226,072, forward strand.
ATAAGCATGATACTCATGAAATAGGGATCCTAGCCACAGAAGAACAATGGTAGAGACAAGGGACTAACGGTTTAAAATACCATAGTCCGTGGCAAAATGTTGAATACTAAGGTTAATGTGGATGATAAGTTTGCCAACATATGTTGGAAAGAGCAAAAAACCACCCTATAGAAGCATCAACACTTTGAAATAGTTAATAACCTGTTCCAAGGCACAAAAAGGAATGGTATTAATCAACTAACGTTTCAAACTATAGAAAAAACCTACTTTGTGAAAATAATTTTTCTATAAATAGAATGAAAAACAAAACATTTCTTACCATTTCACTTTTTGGACCAAAAAGGAGCATTTGACCCTCTACCTTTGATCGCTCATTGTGGACAATTGGACTGGTGAAATTTGAATCCGTCAGTTGCAGGTAATTCTACACCCAGTGCTCTTTAATGTCATCCTAAAAAATTTTAATTTTAATGGTCAAATTATTTTAATTCATCAATTAAAAAGATAGAAGAATGCATGCGCGGGTTGCCACGCATGAAAGTCGCGCATACACGGTTAATGCGTGGGCTGCTGTATAAGGAAGCCGCGCATGATGCGCGACCTGTCCTACTGGACAGTCGCGCATACTGCGCTAAAGAGAAATGTTTTGAAACTAGTTCAAATTTTTTAAATTTTTTGATGAATGACTGAATTAAAATGTGTGTTTTTTGTCAAGACATCATGGTGCTGGAGTGGAGGGAACGAGAACATGAGCAAATGGACCAAGCGGCATTCCAAAGTCCGCCCACCATTCAAGCTTTACGGAATAGTGGGTTGTATAAGTTCTTTTGTACATCACCAATGCAGGCCAATGTCCACATACTGGAGTTCTTGGTAAACTACCGAGATCATGACCTTGGGATGTTTAACATTGAGGGTGAAACTTTGGAGATTACCACTCAGGATATCTACTTTATTACTGGATTATCACATCGGGGAGCCCCGGTGAACTTAGAGGGAACTGGCAGGAGTGGTGACCCTCTGAGTGTTCAGAATTATGTGGACATATTCTGCAGACCAGGGACACAGAAGAAGGGCAGTAGCATACATATCGCAGACATACAGGACTTTACATTACAGGTGTTGGCCAGCACTGTGGTTAGACTTTCAGGGACATCAGGCCTACATCATGCTACCATGACTCAGATGAGAGTGGCAGTAGATTGTTTCAGAGGCACCCTATATGACTGGTGCTCGGGAATTGCCCCTCTTATGAAGAGGCAATTGTCCGATTGCAGGAGAGGGAGACGGAAGAACTTCGGGTATGCTAGCATATTGGTTGCGTTCTTCTTCGAGAGGGTGCCAGTCATGAGCCCTGCAATACCCTTAGAGATCAGACATCCACGTCAGCCGAGGCTGAGTAGATGGGGTGACATCTTCCTCCGTCACGGAGGAGGAGATATAGTCCAGAGTATGTATGACGACGATTTTTACACATGGTGGGAACGTCAGGTGCCTGCATTAGAGCAGTTCCCATATGCCGGATTAGATTTCCGAGGTGATCCAGATCTAGTCCTCCCTCCAGGAGGAGCATGGGGAGAGATGGGTAAGTTTTTAATTTTTATCATTATTAAATTTTTATAAATTTTTCAATGATATAAGATATATACATATATACAAGTCTGATCCAAACTCATATGTCAAAATGCAGATATTGGACCGGTCCGCCCTGCAGGGCATCTGCGCACTTTTGTACGTCCTGTAGCAGGAGGAGATCCTGGACTGATCCAGGTACTCGAGGCAAAGCTGACTAGGCTTACCGAGCGAGTACCTACCATACGCATAGAGCATCTCCCTGCAGCCATGCAGGAGTTTGTCGTTGGGGTGCCCCCAGCCTGGCTACGTCTTTTCAGACGAGTAGCTAGGGCTGTAGTGGTCTACAGGGATGCGGTCGAGGCAGCTGCAGCCGAGGAGGCTGAGGAGGCCAGGGGGCGCAGGGATCACGGGGACCGGCCACGTCCTAGTGGTCACGGCGGACAGTCATAGTTTTAGGGAATTTTGATGGATTACGATCCATATTTTTGTATATTTTGGGATCTACGGATCAGACTCGACCTATCTATTGTATGAACAGATATTTACATATATGTATATATGGTGCTTGGTTGTCAGTATATTTACAAATGTTTTTTATGTGTTATGCTGTATAATGTTATTGAATGTGTGTGAGATGCCAGTCCAAAATATAGTTAGCATATGCATCAGATACTGAATTTTGGCTCCTTGGAATGTGATTAAAAGTAATAACTTCAAAATACCTTTCCAATGAACTAATTCTCATAAACTGACGTAACAATGTAGAGTTTCGTACCTGGTAAGCTCGATTGAGCTGGGAAACAACCAATTGGGAATCCAAACGGACCTCAAGTTGGGTAATACCACGTGATAACGCATCCCATAGAAGCTCAATAACCGCCCTATACTCAGCAACATTATTAGATGCAGGACCTAAGCAAGCGCCTCCCGCGGCAACAAGCTGTCCTGTGGGAGAATAGATAACCCATGCTGCCGAAGCCAGGTTACAAGTATGACGGCTGGCGCCATCAGCAAAACCTACATACATTCCGGAAGGCATCTGCAACCACCAGCAGACCGTATAAAAAACAAAACTAACAACCTAATGTACATAAAATACATACACTAATATACAAGAAAAATTGCTAGGCCTAAGCGTAGTACTTCTTCAAGTAGAGCCCATTCCTAGGCTCAGGCAGCTTGTTCCCATCATAATCCATTAATTCATATGCGCCTTTACTCAAAACTTTAGACACAACATAGGGTCCTAACCACATGGCCTTGAACTTCCCTGTCCCCAGGGGTTCTTTATCTTGATCCCAGAGCAAGACAAGTTCCCCTTCAGAAAAAATCCTAGGCTTAACCGATTTATCGTATTGAGCTTTAACCCTATTTTTATGAGCCTGGTTCGCGGTCAGCGCATCTCTACACTGTTCATCAAGGTGTTCTAAGTGTAACAACTGTTCTTCAAGCTCATTCGTATCAAGAAGCACATGAATAGCTATCTGTAAAGATGGAATCTCGCATTCAATCGGAGTAATAGCTTCCACCCCGTGAACGAGTTGGAAGGGGGAAAATCCCGTAGCAGTTTTGACATTGGTTCGATAAGCCCAAAGAGCAGGGTATAACATGATGTGCCAATTGGAGCGGGCTGTATTAATAGTACGTTTAAGAATGGTCTTTAAAGTCTTATTCACAGCCTCAACCTGACCATTTGCTTGCGGATAATAGGGAGAAGAGTGTTCTTGTCGAAATACGAGCATGGAGGTCAGTTCTGTCATCATGCTATTTTGAAAATGACTGCCATGGTCAGTGACAATCACCTTTGGAATACCGAACCTAGCAATAATCTGATTGAAAACAAAGAAATCTGTTGTTTCCCCGTCCTCCTTGAAAGTAGGCATTGCCTCTTCCCATTTGGTGAAATAGTCGACAGCGACAATGATGTATTTGTGCCCCCTAGCCGAGGTTGGGTTGCATGTCATATAATCAATCCCCCACTTCATGAAGGGGCCTACCGACACGATGGAAAACAAGGGAGCAGGATGCGACCGCATTTTCCTGGTATATAGCTGACAAGGGTGACAGCGCTTTACTGCTTCCACACAATCTTTGAAGATTGAGGGCCA
>LPNX010305362.1:10814-153109 GCA_001517045.1 Pseudotsuga menziesii
GTCACAGAAACCCTAATTTTCAAAACTTGGAATATTTTAGATCTGATTGGATAAACAGATAGATATCTTCAAATGGAGCTGTCCAATGTACTCCTTTTCTGAAAACAGTGGAGGGAAGCTCCCGGAACAGGAAGCCCTAATTTACTGATTTCTTCTGCAGAAATTCCTGTTACTGTTTCTGTAATATCTCTAAAATTACTGATCCTATGTGTCAGAAATTTCTCAATGAGGTAACCTCACATGTACCTGATCCAACACCACAAGTTTCATCAGAATTGGTTTCACCATTTGGGATTTATGATCCTTTTCCCAAGGTCACCTGTTACAGGACTATTCAGAACAGCGAAGTTGTATGGCATGCCACGTGTCACTGGTTCATATTCTGAGTCTGACCTTTGGACCACAGAAATTAAAGTCCGTGAAATTTATGGAACATCTTCAGGAATTCCATTTGGACCTCTGTAGCCCAGAATATTGCAGATCTCCCCAGGTGTCCTGTTTATGGATGATTTCTGGAAGGGGCTGGAACCCTAACTTGGAGAGATCATATCTCCTGGAATACAATGAATCAAAGGCTTCCCTTTGGACACAGTGTTCATCAGGATTTATTCTTCCGCCCCTGCAATTTTCAGCTTTTGAGACGTCTCGAATCTCAGAATATAGCGACTATACTAGAAACTAGCAGTTTTAGTATTTAGGGTTTCTCCTAGCTCAGGGTCAAACTAGGGTTTGACTTTCCCGGAGTTTTACCCAACCAAATTTATTGATCCAGGTCTCTAAATTTCGGTTTTGATGAGCAGAAAAATCATATGCTGGTCTCACTCAAAAATTCCTCTTCTGTAGAAAGCCCTAATTTCCACATCGAAACTGAAAATGCTTGAAATTGAATTCCGTATCGACAGAACGATGCACCCTTCAATGGAGAGTCATCCTATCATACTTTTGCTGAAAATCTATGGAGGAAGATCCACAAAATAGGAATCCCTAGTTCATGTAGCTGCACAATGTCTTCTTCTTAGGTTAGCTCTGATACCATGTTAGTTTTTCAACATTTAAGCTAGCATTATGATAAGATCTTTTCACTGAGAGAATAACAAGCACAGCAATCACATAAGCACATCACAAGAGACAAGAGACACAAATATTTTAGGAGGGGAAACCATAAATGGAGAAGACCCCTCAACTTCCTCTAAGATAGTATCACCACAAGATGTGATCCCAAAACAGTAAGATGACCTCCCTTCACAACAACAACCTTCTGTCTTCTGTCAAGCCCAAGAATTTCCTTCTCCAAAAGTGCGCCACACTTGAGAGAGCAAGAGAGCTAAGTCACAAGTGATAAATAGAGAGACTCTCACTCTCTATTTATATTCTTCCGTTGACTTGAAGTGCACTCAAACTAATAATTACTACTCGAGCCTACACCTTAATTAGTGTATAATAACCCAAGTTCCCCTAAATAGTGGGGACTTACCCAATGACTTGATATGACTTGTTTACATTATAATCCTCCCGATCGGAACATCGGGGCATGACCACATGACTCAAATACATAATAGAAACATCCTGGAATAAACATCGGGTTACAATATATGAAATATATAGAATAATACATTTCGAAGTTACATATACATCAACAAGCTAGGGGTTTTTTTGGTACATTAAAATAAACCTAGGTCTACCAAGTTAAGTACCCAACAATCAGTCATGCAGGAACTGTCACACTGCCAATCCATTATACCTTCATCAGTATGGTTAACATAGTCTTCTTCTTTAGCTGTGATGTTGTAAATATGATCCAAAACATCCTGATCTTCATCTCTGACTGGATCTGTATACCTTTCTCCTTGAGAAGGGTCCAACGGTACTATGACTCTCAAGCCTTTTCCTTCAAAAGTCATCTGTCTATTCTTAAGGTTGATTACTACATAATTGTCTATTTCCCATTCAATTCCTAGCAAGGCTGGATAGGGGTTGCTATCATCAATTATTTCAATGACTTCAAAATCTTCTAAGGTACTGAATCCATCAATATCCACTGGTACACTAGGGAATCTTCCCAAGGGCACAATCTTCTGTTGATTGGCTAATCTCAACTGGATAAGGGACCATTCAAGCGTAGGTTTTCCCATTTGTTCCCATGTATACTTAGTTAGGACATTCACTTCTAATCCCGGGTCTAAAATGATATCAGTCATGTCATAATCTCCTATCTGAGCATGCAATCTCATTTCTCTTCCAGTCCTTCTAACTCTATTAATAGTTTTTCCTCTATCAGAGCTTCGCTGAGGTTCTCAAGACGCAATAACTTTCTGTAACTCATTCAAAGCATTCTAATTTCTGAATAGCTTCATACAACTCTGTAAAAATGATGTCAGTGTACTTACTTGCTCCAGCGAAGCTTCTTGGAACTGTAACTGCTGGTGATGTTGTTGCGTAGTTGCTACTGATGTTCTCGGATCAGCAAAGTCTTTTTTAGCTTCCATAAATGTTCCTTTTTATCTTCCAACATCGAATGCTGGAATTTTCTCTGGGGTCTTACGAACCCAAGCCTTGTCAGACTGTTTCCCCTTATTCTACACCTGCGTCGTAGCTCCACTCCTTGTAACAACGTTAAGGGCTGGGACAGGTCTTTTCTCTATAGCAATCATATGAACATTCTAAGTAGGAGCACCATTTCTTTCTTGTATCTTGGCTATCAACTGTGGGCATTGCTCAATCACATGATCGACTGCTCTGCAATATCGACATGTCATAGTTGGGTTCTGACAGTCTATAGCTACATGTCCTGCCTGATTACAGTTATAGAAAATAACCTGGCCTTGACCTCTTCCAGGAATACCACCACGAACATGACCTCTGAAATTACCTCGACCTGATGTACTACCATGGTAACCATATCCATCATTTCCTTGTGCATCAGGTTGTACCCTATAAGCATCATAGGTTCGCTCTCTCATGAGGTCAAAGCTGTGACATTCATCTTCGTTATGTCCAACTAACTTACAGAACTTGTAGTAGGGATTCTTAGGTACTTGAACATATCTCTGCAATAGATAACAATCTTCAGGTCGATGCTGGCCAGTTGTTCTACAGATCTCACAATATAGGATGTTAGGGTTAAACGGGTTTGGTGCACTAGTATTCAAATAATTCCTTAATGCAGGACACTATTCTTTGTCATGACCTTCTGTCTTACATCATGTACACCAAACCTCTTCTCAAATATATTTCCCTTTTTTCATGTCACGATGCTCCAAATCCATTTCTACTAACTGTGCCTGTATCTGGGCTATTCCAGAATTATCTCCAACAGGAGTTGTTTCAAGTTTCATATCAATTTCCAATGCCTCTTGCTGATTAGCAACCTTCTGTTGCATAAGTGGAGTCCTGATATGAGGCAATAGTGCTGCAATGAACCATTCTTTATGTTGTTTTGGTCCAATAGTGAAGCTAACTTGATCCAATAGAACCTTGAACCTCTGGTCAAAGTCCCAAACTGATTCACCTCGCTTCTGCTAAATTTCTTTCAGTTCAGTTATACAATGTGACATTGATTTAGGCTTCTTGAATTCTTTGATCGTTACTTTTTTAATATCATCCAAGGAATAGTTATAAGTACTGGAAAAATTCATAAACCAGGTCAAAGCTCAGTCTCTGAAAAAGGTGACCAGCTGCGCTCTTCTTGTATTTTCATCCATAATATTCTTAGCAGTCCAAAAAGCTTCGCATAAGAACCAAAACTGCTATGGATCCTCTGATCCAGTTCCTTTAAAGACTGGGCGCTTGATATCATCATTCACATGGGCCATAGTGGATCGAGAGGGGGGAGGAGGGGGAGGAGGAGGACTGGTAATAGGGGGGAGGGAACTCACTGAGGTAGACTGACCTGCGATAAGACTACTCGGGCTAGGGTTACTTTCAGACTGCGAAGGGTTCTCAGGGATAACAGATCTTCGCTGCGGAGTTATAGGAGGGTTTCCAACAAAAGGGGTTTCTTCAGATTCAGATTCTTCTGGACTTAATGAGGTATAATCGGTATTCTGGCCTAGGATATAGGATCCAAGAGTTCTCTTGTATATTTTACCGTTGCGAAGAAAACCACTTTGCTCGTCGAAGTCACTTTCTCTTCCAAACATAGGTTAGTAGCAATAAATATAGCAATCTGATTAGATAAGCAATATGCCTTTCTCAGCCAAGAGCATTTTAATTTTCAGACTTAATGAATTCAGGTACTTACCCCTTGGTCCTTTGAAAAACTTTCTTTCTGCTTCGCTGAAAGAAGTATGTGTGTCGATGGTGAACTCCATCACAAATGCTTCAAGGGTTCGCGTTGTCCAGAAGTCAACAGCTCTTGATACCACGTTGTTCACACTTTTCAACAGCTTAATTCTTTCTGGGGTCCAGTCAGGAGACGGATATTCTTTGAATTTTGTCTTCCATTCTGTCAACCTGGATAACCACTGGTGCAATTCTATGTGGATACTAGCAAATAAAATTTCATAAATATCAGTAAAAATGTAACTTTGTAAGAAGTCGTCTGAGCTACGACGAGGATCTTTATTTTCTTGTTCAGCAAATTTTAGATAAGTATCTCCAATCCAATCACTGATTTCTTTTACTGAGGGCCTCCAAAACATATCCCTCCAGGTACGACGTAGATCCCTCTTGAAGCAGATATTGGTTCAACCGGCAACAGAACCAATTTGTTGGGCAGGGGGCAGACCTGGGTTCTTATGCTTTTATCTTCGCACCAACAAACAGACCCATAGTGTTGGCCCTTTCGGAAACAACCTGCGAATAGGTTACAGTCTCACCCAAAACAGCTATGGGGTGCCGCAGAATCAGGTTTCTGCAAGCAAAAGAGGGATATTATTGTACCTTTAGCCTTAACAAAGAACAATTATGCAATAAAGAGCTTCGACATTCACTTAAATAGCTTCGCAGTTTAGATAAAAAGATAGTTTCTTGCTTAACCCTTAACTGGGAATTCACAGCGAAGTTAATACTTAGCAATTTATCTTACTTTATCATTCATCTACTTATCAAATGCATAAAAACATAACAACACAAAATAAAAAGAGCCACCAAAACACAAGATATATGTGGTTCACCCCAGTGTAGGGGCTACGTCCATAGAACTGCGTTTATATTCAAAAATTTACAGAACACACAGTTCTGATCTGCGCACTCAGCTGCAGATCTTCTCAACAACCCAAAACTGCACACTCAGCTGCAGAACCTTTCTTCAAAACCCTCTACGCACTCAGCTGCAGAGGTCATCCATGCACTCAACTGGGACTTAACCTTAACCCAAAAATAGACCTTAGCTTCTTCGCATCACATCATTCTCATAACACAAATCGTGTTTGACTCCTTTACATAAGTGCCTATTTATACAAGTGCACTATTACAATACCATGGGATTAAACCATGGGTACCCAAAAACCATGGGACATTTACAAAAAGAGGGGCTTCGACCCAACCCTGAAGCCCCTAAGACTATTTTGGACTGCAACTCCGCTTACAAGCTTCACACCAAAACCACAGAGTTGCCAAAAATTAAGGACCTTCAAGGTTCGAGCCCCAACACAGATGACCTACTGTTATTGGATAAATCTACTCAAGCAGAGTCAAGCAAGATATCCCTAGTCCAAGTGGATCTAGAACAAATCAAGTACATAATAAAATATACTTTCCTATATCAAATAGAATATGTAAGTTAAAATATAGATCGCTTACCTACAATATGCAAATCCTCTTTTCTCTTTGTTGATCCAAGCTCCAGAACCTTCATATCTTCAGTTGCAAAACCATGTAAAGCAAGTGGAAACAAGAAAATAGTACATGCATATCTAAACATGAATTGATCTAAGCTAACAGTTAAGGAAGAAAGCTCTAGACATTATTAACACAATAATATTTATGGAAAGTGATTTGTATTAATGTAATCAAGGTGATACATAGAATTACTAAAGGTAGGAATGTCACAACCAAGCCTTAACATTGCAATATTCCATCCAAAAATCCAAGTCAAGCGTCCAAAGGATGAAAGGGATCACCAAGAAATTCAACTAGCATAAGAGTACCATAGTCCTTCCTCTCTTCCAAATGGAGAGAGGGTTTAATTTATAAGGCTAAAGGGATAGAGTAGGTTGAGGATTAGGAGGAGGGATATAAGGGATCTTCCCCATAGCTTAGGAATCGAATGCCACCTCATCCACCTTCGAGAAGGGTCTCAAAACCTTTTTTCCCTCAAAACACCATTGACGCACATTTCATGAAGGGAAAGAGCACCGTTGGTGCACCTAGTAGTGGGAGACAAAGAGCTAGCACCGACACACCTAGGATTAAGGGAAAGAGTGCCATCAATGCACCTAGCATGAAGGGAAAGAACGAAAAACCTCTTAGAAAGGAAAAAAAGGCAAGAACAACCTCAATATCAATCAACTTTAGAAGAGGGAAAATTTGGGGATTAGGCAAAGGGTTGACACATGGATCAAGACGACAATATTTTGGTGTAACAAAATGCCCCCCAAAGCATGAAGTTAGAGGAATGTGATAGGTGAATTATTTGCAAAGTGAATAAATCAAAGGCAAGGATGTTTTGTTGGAAGCTGCTGCAGTACAACCGAATCAAATCTCATATGACTCATAACATGGATTGCGACCAATACAATGCAGATCCATGGTAATAGAGACCAATTGAACATAATCATGGCTACTATACACAAGCATAAATCCATGATGAGATGATAACCAATCCATGATCAATACAATGTGATTCCATGTAATATGAATCCAAACAAACTCCATCACAACTTGGGTGAAATATCAGACAACCCAGGGTGTTCAAGCCAAACACACAACAATACAAATCTAACCATGTGATTACAATGTCTTGACGTCGAACATGGTAGAAACCACTTGATTACTAGTCAATAATGTAAATTGTTAACAAGTGTGAGGGAAATCACCATTCATGTCAATGATTCCCAAGGTATCTCAGTACATACCATCGAATGTGATTAAAGGAGTTGGAGTTGAACACTCGATGAGATATTTCAATCAAGAGCCAATGATGTAAACTAATGTTGAAAACGAGGTAACTTTCCATTAAGGAATACAATCCCAAGGTACTTGTCTTGGTTTCTAAGTCTAATTCTCAGATGAGGAGTTGAAGTCAATAGGAATAGACTCATCGAAGGAGGGTCATGATGAATCCCCCATCATCGACACGAAACATGATCAAAGATGTTTTGGAGTAAAATAGACATCAAAGTGATGTATGATACTGAATCAGGGATGACCAACATGATAGAGGGTAAATTGACTATAGACAGTGAACAAAAGACCAAACTTCTCTTGAACATTGTCATGGCATGACTTGGCAGTATTGACACGAGAATGATACCAAACCCCCAATGCAACTGACGGTGAGAGTATTCTTGGACAAATCAAAGAAGTAAGAAGACTCTAGGAATCAACAGGACTCAAAGAAAAACTGACTACCAAAGTATTGAAATGCATATGAAAATGAGTGCCATGTTCAATAGTGATTATGTATTGCCATAAAAAAATACAAACTCTTTCCTTAATTTCCCCATATTGAAGGATGAGTTCCTCTTCTTTGTTTTTACAAGTCCAAACAGGGTAACAAACACTTGTTATAGCTCATCAAGCGATGAGTCCATTCTCATATATTTTATGAACCTAAGAAAGGTGGGGTTCATTCCTAGAAAGGGTCCTTCATCGTTTGATTTTATGAGTCTGACAAAAGTAAACTCATTTGTCGTTTCATGTTTAGAGAGTCTAAAATGACTAAGAAGAATCCAAAAGGTCATTTTTTGTAAATAGGCCTAGTTGGTCCAAAAAAGAGATAACCTACCATCGATTAGTCGACCGTTCTAATAATTTTACAAGCGTGAATGTAACAAGTTTGCTTGGAAATATTTTTGTGTTTTAAGGAGACTGGAAAGAGCTTAAATATAACTCAGTAACGAGTTCAAAGAGGACTCCATTAGGGGTCCTTTTTTCATAATCCAATTTTAACGAGTTTGAAAAACAGTAAAAGTATACTCAATACCTCTTCACTAAGTTTTTAACGAGCATGAAAAAGGTATAAAATGCATTTAGAACCTTTTTCATGTTTGAATCCAAAGCACAAAAAAGTGATAAAGTAAGCTCAAACCAGTTTTCATGTTTTAACCAAAGCACGAAAAATGAAAAGTAAGCTCAACACCATATTACTGTTTTTACCGAGCTTGAAGATCAGTTGAAAGAATGCTCAGAGTATCTGCTTCATTTTTTAATGAGCTTGGAATAGAATAAGAACCATGCTCTAAGGGTTGTTTCATGGTTTAATGAGCTCGAAACTAAAATAAAATATGTTCAAAATGGTTCCCATTGATGAGTGATTTCCCAACACGATGTCCAGTGGTTGGTACTTTCCCCCAGTATAACTCTCAAGTATCTAAATCCAACATAAAGAGGTAGGGTACATGCCCCCCAAGCTTCATTTTGTCTTCTTTACCAGCAAATGAAAATAAGGTTCAAGTATTGACTCTTGACATAATGGAATATTTCATTTCATTTTTTAAACGAGCTTGACACGAAAAAGGAACTGTGCTCAATGTAAGTTTTATTTTTTAACAAGATTGAACCCAAGAATAAACACTGCTCAAAGTGACATGTTTCATTTTTACACAAGCTTGAAATAGAAAATAACTATGCTTATGGGGACCTATTTCATTTTTACACAATCTTGAAACATAAAGTAACTATGCTTGAGGGGACCTGTTTCATTTTTACACAAGATTGAAAAAGAAAAATAACTATACTTGAGGACATCTATTTCATTTTTTAACGATCTTGACACAGAATAAGAACCATGCTCACAACATCTATTTCATTTTTTAATGAGCTTGACACGGAATGGGAACTATTCTCACGAGTGTCTTTTTCATTTTTTAACGAGCTTGACGCAGAATGGGAACTATGCTCACATTGCATGTTTCATTTTTTAACGAGCTTGAAAAAGAAAGGAACTATGCTCACAACATCTGTTTCATTTTTTAATGTGCTTGACATAGAATGAGAACTATGCTCACATACAGTTCTAAGCCAACATGATTTCCATAGGTTGGTGGTTCACCCCCTTACATAAGAAGCTAGAGAATAACTCCAGTATGATGTCTAGAGGCTAGAGACATGCCACCCATTTTACCTATGATGGGAAGAAGCTAACTAGAAGGGGAAGGAACCGCAAGAACATGCGGGACATTCAAGGAAGTCTGATTACTAGGAGTAATAAGAGATTGAGTTTAACAAAGGAAAGATGATAAATGGTCACAATATTCCCACCATGGGGGAAATACATCACTCGAAAGAGTGTGGACACTACAGCTTTCATGGCATAAACATAATCACGTCCAAGGAGCAAATTGAAATCCAAGGGACCTTGGACTACCGTGACATCGATACAGATAGTTTTTCCTTCCAAAGTAATAGGAAAATGAGGAAGGATCCCTAAAGGCGTAGTAGGTATTCGATTAAAATCTAGTATCTGATTGGTAGCTATCACAAACGGAGGAGAACCTATGGATTTCCAAGCACTTGAGGATAGAATACTAATAGAATCCCCTTTGTCAACAATAGTGTGAAGTATACTCTTAGCGATAATTCACACATATATTTGGAAAGGAACACTCAAATGGAGAAAATATTCTGGTAGGTTACTCCAGTCAAAGGAAATAACCTCACTAGTTGGAGAGGGTTTTGTCGAAAGAGACAAAAATTTCTCTTCCAGAGAACAATCAGAAATAACTACGAAAACTTCAGTTGGATGGTTTTCACTCTTGATTAGAAGAGAGGGACAAGAAGAAGACTGTGTCAAAGGGACTACTTCAACCTCAACACTCTCTAACAAAAGAGTGGGATCGGGTGGAGATAAAATTGACTCGACTACTTTAACTTCACTCTCCAAATGAAGAATGGGACCAACCAAGGATGGACTTGGATCGATCACTTTGACTTCACTCTTCAACGGAAGAGTGGGATCGACTAAGGATGGACTTGGATCGACCACTTGATCAACCAATGAGATGTCAGGGGACAACTTACAATAAACTGTTGGAAGTCGTTGCCGAGGAACAATAAGATATTCCAACAACTTTGAAGCTTCATCCATGCGAGGGAAATGGTAAGTGCGATGCATATTCTTACATAACAAGCAAGGATATTTGACCTTTTCTTTTTGACTCTTAACCAAAGAGTCACTAGTTAACGTGGAATCATCATATTGATTAGTAGCAAATGATGACATAGGATGTTTAGACCACACTTTTGACACAAGGGGAAAGTCGAGACAATCCTTAAGAAGGTGATCATCATTGCAAATCCTACAAGGGAACTTAGGTTTACTTGAGCCAGAAATAAGTATATCAATACTCCCATCATGATGATCAGTGGCTGGTGGGATTCCAACATGAAGATCAGAGGTTGGAGTTGTGACCTTCTGCTTAGTGCTCTTCTTCTTAGCCTTCCTTTTTGTCTTCTTCTTACCCGCCCATTTACTAACATTAGAGTTTTCAACATGTGAAGAGGAAGAAAGGGAATTCGATTCAACATTCAAGGAAGAATGAGAAGGGTTAACATGAGGTTGATGCTCATGCTATAAAGGACCAGGATCCTACACAAAGGATGCATTTGGTATAACAGGATTGGAGAACAACCATACAGGTAATCCTATAGTCAATCCAGGAAGGTTCAGAGTGACCATTAAGGGAGTACCAACAACTCCACAAGGGGGAGAAACAACATACATACCCTGAAAAGGTTTCTCTTGACTAGTGTTCCAAGAAAGTCTCCCATATCTGAAATCTCTAAGAATCTATGAAGTACCACACAAAACCAAACACTACTCAAGTCTAAAATCCACAAGAAAATTTTGTGAATAGGATTGGATAAAAATTTAGGAGTCTCATAGTATTATCAAGGCTTCACAACTATATGATGCCAATATGGCCAAAAGTTTAACTGATTTGGTCATAGAAATCCTAAGAGGGTCTTCCAATATACACTAGGTACGTGGGATCTCAAATCCGTAGTGGTGTTGTCTAATGCACAACTGTTCAAAAGGGACCCTCCGATATACAATTGAGTACATGAAGTACCTTTTGATATACCTGAAGGGTATGTGAAAGGTCATTCGATATATTGATGGTACGTGGAGGAACCACACAGACCCTGGATTTCAGTGCAGGAAATAAACAATAGCTTCCACGCTTAACGATGCCGAGACATGTCACTAACTTACACACAATTATGAAATGATTTTAAACCTAAGATATCATTAATTTTTTCTTGATCGGTTAAGTGGATGCATGAGGTGTAGACAGGAAATGTAAAAAGAATGAAAATCCTAGCTACATGGCAATGCACATTTCTCTTTCGATACCTAAGGTAAGGAAAGAGTTTTCTATTAAAGAAGACAAAAATTAGAGATCTAAGAAAACCAAGTTCTATTCAAATCCAACTATGAAGCTTCAAATATTAACATCAATCACAATTCTTGAAAATACATATGGATTCATACGCGCTCATAGGGGCTCTCGGGGGGTTTGATTGAGTTTCCTCTTCAAACAAACATGAATCTAAACAATAAAGAAAAGCATAATTCTCTTTTCAGATCTACAAACAGAAAAAGAGAGAGTATCTACAACACTCCATTCATTCATAAATCAAAAGGAATATAACAAGAACCCAAACAACTCCAAAACAATTGACAATTGCTACAAAATAACAAAAATGCAACAAAACTCAATAACTGAGGGGTGGAAGGATTTGGAGATAAAATATGATTATCCAAATAGATCTTGAAAGGTATCAAAATGTGATAAGGAATGGCAAGGAAGAACTAACAAGTGGAGGATTGAAATTTCCTACCACAACAAAGTCATTCACTTGACTAGTAAAGCATCCCAAAATCAACAAAATCAACTCCAAACATAGATAATTATAGGTATAGGGGGTGTATGACTATCATATGCAGCCTAAAAACCACAATCCATCAAACCAAAACTCAAAAAAGAAGGGAAATCAAGCTAAAAACTAAGTTTCAAAGGGCGACGCACTTTCCTATATTGCACCAGAGCGCCTAAGAGGAGGTTGATGCACTTTCAACACTACACTAGAGCGTCGATGATGCACCTACTATACTGCAAAAGAGCACTGGAGGTGCACTATCTCTTAAGGAAAAGAGCGTCGGTGGAGACAACACTTAAGAAAAGAAAATAATACTAGTGGCACTCTGTCTACACAACCCAGGTGCGTCGGTGGAGAAACTGAAGGTTAAAGCCATATTTCCTATGGGAGAATGGAAGAAGGCCTGATAGTGATTCAAAGAGAATCAAGAGTATGCAAGACACTCTTCAAAGTAAAATTACAAAGGAGGGAGGGTCTCTATATGCTAGAGACCCTCAAGCAGACTTAATTAAGATCTCCCTAGTCCAAGTGGATCTGGAACAAATCAAGTACATAATAAAATCTACTTTCCTAGATCAAATTGAATATGCAATTTAACGGATAGATCGCTTACCTGCAATATGCAAATCCTCTTCTCTCTTTGTTGATCCAAGTTCTAGAGCCTTCAAATATTAAGCTACAAAACCCTGTAAAGAAAGTGGAAACAAGCAAACAATACATCTGTATCTAAACATGAATTGATCTAATCTAACAGTTAAGGAAGAAATATGTAAACATTATTAACAAAATAATATTTATGGAAAGAGATTCGTATTAATGTAATCAAGGAGATACATAGAATTACAAAATGTAGGAATGTCACAACCAAGACTTAACATTTCAATCTTCAATCCAACAATCCAAGCCAAATCCTCCAAAGGATGATAGCGATCACCTATAAATTCCACCAGCATAAGAGTTGTTGGAGCAGGGCCCCGCAGATATGGGAAAGCTGCTATTTTTGGCAGAAGATGGAAAATTTCTGGAGGAAAGACAATTCTGGCGATGCCAATAATATAGTGATATAAGAGATGCAATAAAGGTACGACGCCGTAGCACATTTCCCGCCACAGATCATGGTCCAGAAATCGCGGCGGTTGGAACAAGGAAGTCAAAGGAAATAGTACCTAAAGCGGCTGAGAAGAGAGCTCAACCACTGCATTTAAGGTAGTGGCGATGACAGGAGGGCTCAGCTACCCTCATAAATGGAGAAGGAGCAACAGGCCGAGGTATTAAAGATAAATGATAGAAGGGGAGCGACCGAGGAAGCGGTGCCCATACCCGCGATCAGCGCCGAAAATCGTGAAAGACTGCAGGAAGTTGCGTTGTGACCAGTAAGCGGCGGTTCAAAGTACAGATAGGAAGATTGTCACAGTTAGGGTTTTGGGTTACTATTGGGATAGGCCCATAGTTTTGTATCATAGTGAGACCTTTGGGCCACCTATTTAAGCATGTATTTTGTATTATGAAGGGTTGGTTGGTCAGGTTGTTTCTAGTTGTCGTCAGTAATTGTGAGACATTGAGGAAGAGTCGAGCTCTGGTTCTGTCATTAAGTCTGTAGTTATCTTACTGTAACCAGTGGCCATCTCCTTAAGCATGAATGTAAAAATCCGTAGGGATTGAGAGAGAGAGAAAGGGTATATTGTAAGAAGAAAGCATTATAGAAAGAGAAGAGATGTAAGAGAAGGGCTCCCAGCTGTGTGCGTGGAGTTTCCCAGAAGATCTCAAGATGCATAAGAGGTTGCAACGGAGCTGTGTTTACTCTCTCAAGATATAATATAAACACAGTTCCCATAGACGTAGCTTCCCCCTGGAAGTGAACCATGTAACATCCGTGTGTTGTGCGACTATTTCATGTGATTGTGCTCTAACTTATTTGCTATCTGTTATCTGTTACATGAACTTTGCTCATTAGTTAGTGAATGTATGTATGTTACCTTCAATTTACAGTAACATAGAAGGTTAAATGCGAGTTGAATGTGTCGAGTATTCTGTATATGAGTTTATCAGTGCTCGATTCACGACAACTAACAGCTACAGTGTTAAGTAACTTCTGTATATTTAGTTCAGAGATTTGAACGTAATTGATGTTAAGCGTGTTAAACTGTAGAAGCTTAAGTGAAGCTGTTTAACACCCTTATGAAGGATAACTGAGCTATTATACCTAGGGAGGAAGCCTCTAGAACTTGAGAGTTGATGACCATATTGAGTCTTACTGTAGGAAATATCACAGCGTAGAAAGGTGATATCGCACTGTCGGGGTAGCTGCGGTGTGAGATATCGCAGGTTAAGAGTTGAGCAGAAGAGAAAGTTGCACATCATCCTAGAAGATGTGATGCGATAAGAGTCAGTCCCATAGCAAAGTTAGCTAGGAAGAGAGAAACAACCCTTGCTAAGAGATCTAGCTGGTTAATTAGAGTTGGGAGGACCTAGGATGCTACAGAACCTGGTTGAGGAAACCTGATTCTTCAGCCACCCCATCTAGGATCACTTCGGGTGAGACTTCAGGCCGTTCTGCGGTCTGTTTCCGAAAGGCCAGTGAGCTAGGGGTTTTGTTGGTATCATAAAGTAAACCTGGGTCTACCCAGTAAGACCAAAAAATGGTTCCGTCGTCAGTTTTGAACAAATTGAAGAGCTGATGTTCTGTTGGCATCCTACTAAAGAAGAACTTAACCAGTGGGTTGAGTCTAAGGAAAGAGAATCTGCTGAGAAAGAAAACAAGAGTCCTAGGATAAGTACAGAGGACTGGTTACAGAAACATATCTTCACAGACCTGCATGAGATATTTTTTGTAACCTATGCAAATGAGTTGTACGATTGGTTGTCAAAGTTGAATGATAAGCATATATTCAAGAAGAAAAGGAACATTTTCTAGACATCGGAGCTGATTCACACCGTGCAGAGCGTAGATAATCCCATTTCGCAGGAAGTAGACTTCTAGCTTGTGATTTTGCTGGAAGGTTTCATTACGGAGTTTGCAGTTGATCAAAGAAAGAGTTTCAGCGAAGCAGAGAGGTACTTCTTCAAGGGATATCGTGGTCAGTACTTGAACTCTTTAAATTTGTCCCTTAAGATGTTATTGTATGAAAAAGGAGTACTAGATATATTCTCAGATGAATAAGTTAAGTAAGTGTAATGTCATAAGAGTTTGAGAGTGATTCTGAAGAAATTAGATGTACACTTAGCGGTAAGAGATATAAAGTAGATTTCAGATCTTCCTTATTTGAAGATAGTTCAGACAGTACTAGAGAATAAATTCAAAGTAATAGAGAAAGAATAATAGGGGGTATTCCTTACCACCCTTATACCCCACAGAAACCAAATGAGACTCATAATAATCCTTCAGGAACTCCATCTAGTAGTTCACACACAGTACATACTACCTCTACACCACCTACATTTACACCGCCAAGTGGTAGTAATACAGCAAATCAGAATCCACCTTGTAGAAACAGAATGGGGGATGACATGAAATTACCTACCTTTAGGGGTATTGGGGTAGAAGACCCAGAACAACATTGGTTCCTATGTGAAGCTATATGGACCATTAAACAAATCCAGGATGACAATACTAAGCTTGTCCAGTTAGCCACTACACTTAGAGAAAGAGCTTTAACATGGTATATGAAGTATACATCAGCGCAGAACAGAACACTCGTAAAGGTCAGGACCGCAATGATTAAGGAATTTAAGAAACCCAAGTTTGAGTCACAATGTATCACAGAACTTAAAGACATTAAACAGTTACCCACAGAGTCAGTATGGGATTTCGATCAGAAATTTAAAGCTCTTATAGACCAAGTTAATTTTGAGTTTGTGCCGGAGCAGCATAAGGAATGGTTCATCGCAGCACTGCTCCCTCATATCAGACTTCCACTAATGCAACAGAAACTCCATACGTAGGATGAAGCATTGGAGATGGCAATGAAACTAGAGGCTTCACCTTTAGCTGAGACTAGTCCAGGTATGAGAAACTTACAGAATCAGTTAGCCAATATCACTTTACAACTACATGATATTAAGAAAGGAAAAGAGGTTGAACAAGAATTATGGTGTACAAAGTGTAAAGGACATGGCCATAGCAAAGATAACTGTCCATTATTTGTTGAGTATATAGCAAGTGGGGCTCGTAACCCCTTAGTATAGAATCAAGGGCCATGGTGTGAAATCTGTAGAACAAGAGGACATAGACCACAGGAATGCCCTTTACTTCAGAAGTATGTACAGACTCCTAAGAATTTATACTGTAACTTCTGTAAGTCAGTAGGACATGATGAAAATAATTGTAGAGATTATGATCTCATGATAGAGAGAAAACATGACTTCTATAGAGTCCAGTCAGAGACATCAGGACCAGAAGCAGGACCATAGCATGAACCGGCTCATGATGGCCGTGGTGGAGGCTTTGGCCATGGTCGTAGACCGATTGTTTGTTACAACTGTGGAGCCATAGGACATTATGCTAGGGATTGTCAGAACCCTACTACAACATGTAAGTATTGCAAGTCCTGTGATCATACTATAGAAGAATGTCCTATCTTGATATCCAAGATTAAGGATCCTAAGCTAGAAGTAAACCAGAATATTCAGCTTATTGCTGTTGAGCAGAAAGAACCAAAACCAAGAGTCAATGTTGTCACTTGTAGTGGTGCTTCTACTATTAGGACATCGCAAGATGTCGAAAAGAATACAGTTTCGAAGTGGGTGCGTAAAGCCACTGATAAATATACACCACTTGACCTATAGAAGAACAAAGAAACATTTCAGAAAGCTAAAACTTTCTTTACTAAACCTACACCATTAGGGTCACAGATATTTCCTTGTAGGGCTGTACCACAGCAAAAACCTTGTGGCGTTAGTCCTGTGCAGATATCGCAGGCTACCACATCTGGAAGGTGCGAAGAGGATGAGTTGACAGGAAGTGTACAATCCTTCCTATGGAGCTACTCGAAACTCATAAGAAATGAGAAAGCCACAGGAGAGATTCAATGCATCATAGATCAGTATCAGCAGTCTTCTTCCATGAGAAGTACACAGCGTGCTGTTCATAATATTATGGGCCGTACAAGAACAGGAAGAGAAATGAGACTCACAGCGCAAATTGGAGAGTTTGAAATGGATGAGGTAATCCTGGATTTAGGATCAGAGGTAAATGTTCTTACTAAGTAGACATGGGAACAGATGGGTAGCCCTAAGTTATCCAGATCACCTATCTATCTACGATTAGCCAATCAACAGAGGGTATCGCCACTGGGTCGATTACTACAAGTACCAGTTGATATTGATGGAGTTCGTAACTTTGCAGATTTTGAAGTCATAGAAATTATTGGCGATATCAGACCGTATCCAGCTTTATTAGGTATTGATTGGGCATTTGATAACATGGCTGTTATCAATTTAAAGAAAAGACAAATTACCTTTGAAGATAAACAGATTCGAGTCATCGCACAATTGGATCCTTTTCAGGGTCCTCGATACATTGAACCTATCAGAGCAAAGGAAGAGGTGCGTAATATGGAGAGCCTCTATCAAATGACTGCTAACCAGAGTGATTATATCAATCCCACCACCGAATGAAATATTAGTTGGCGATGCAATAGTTCATGCGCATCAGATTCAGATGTTGGTTTAGAAAATTGGCAGAATAGACTTTATGAAGTTTCATCTCGCAGATGTGCATTTATGACTAAGTCATTGTGATGGATTGGAACAGAGATTAAGGATATTTTGTCATTTGATGGATTAGAAGATGTCAATGAATTTTTACAACAGTTTGAGTAGGAAATCCCTAATGAGCAGAGGATGGCAGTTATTGACCTTGTAGTAAAAGCCACACCTGCAAGATGGTGGCATGCACATAAAGAAAATATCGCATCATGGGATGATTTTAAGAGATTGATGGTGATCAGATTCTCTAATGGAAAGGAGTGTTTACATCAGAAATATACAGGAGAAAGTGACCCCAGGTCACATATTAAGATTTGTGAACAGAATTGGTCGGACATTCCACAGGATGAGTGGGTTCTCCTATTCATTCACACTTTAGACACAGTCCCAAGGAATTGGTACACTGAGACAGAGTTGCCCAGAGGAACGATTACATGGCCAGTTATGATAGAAAACTTTGTACTCACTTTCAATTTTGAATCTGAGTTTCCAAGCATTGATCAGGCTCTAAAGATTATAAAGACTAAGATATTTGATGACTGTACCCTACCAGTGTATGCTCAGTCTGATTGGGCCATCCAGTTAGAACATGCGCTAGAGTGTTACAACTTCGCAGAAGATCCAGGTGATGAGGATGAGAATCCTTGTAGTATCAACATTCCAGAGTCAGAAGGGACTCACGAAGTTGATGGACCAAAGCTAGAGATTCCAGCTATCACAGAGCCTATTAAGATTAAAAACATCAATATTGGCATAGAAACAGAACCAAAGTTTGCCTCTATTGGAGACTATTGGGATGATGAAACGGTAGGACACATCACATATTTGTTACATGAATATCAGGACTTATTTCCCACTAAGTTTATAGAGATGAAGGGAATAGTAGGAGATTTGGGAGTCATGAGGATACCATTGAAAGAGGATGCTAGGCCAGTTATGCAGCATCCATACAGATTAAATCCTCGTTATAAAGAAAAAGTTAAGGATGAGATTGATAAGATTCTAGCAGCAGGCATCATTGAGCCAGTAGAAGAGAGTGAATGGGTTAGTCCCATGGTTGTGCAGGAAAAGAAAACTAAAGGAGAAATCAGGATTTGTGTTGATTTGCGCAAACTCAACGACGCATCAATTCATGACCCATTTCTAACACCTTTTAATGATGAATTTTTAGACAATGTGGGAGGACAGGAGATCTACTCATTCACTGATGGCTTTTTAGGCTATCATGAGATAAGAATCCATCCAGTGGATCGACATAAGACCACCTTTGCGACAGAATGGGGCTCCTTCTAGTATACGACAAGGCTTGATGGTAGATCCTGCAAAGATTGCCATCATTGTAAATCTTCCAGCACCCAACTCAGTCAAGCAATTGAGGACAGTGCTTGGTCATACGGGGTTTTATAGAAAATTCATCAAAGGCTATGCAAAGATCACAGCACCTATGGAAAAGTTGTCAAAGAAAGAAGTGAAATTCCTATGGAATGAGGAATGCCAGCGAAGTTTAGACACTCTTAAAGAGAAGATGGTTACAACACCCATCTTAGTATTTCCAGATTGGAACAAACCATTTCATGTACATGTGGATGCATTTGGCATCGCACTGGGGATTGTCTTAACATAGCCAGGAGAAGCGGGTATCGATCACCCTATCGTGTACTCAAGCAAAAAGTTATCTACCGCAGAAAAGAACTACACCACTACAGAAAGAGAAGGATTAGCTATGGTGTATGCTCTACAGAAGTTCAGGCACTACCTGTTGGGTGCCCCATTCAAGATGTTCACTGAACATTCCTCTTTAAAGTATTTGGTCAATAATCCAGTGTTAGGGGGAAGGATCTGCAGATGGTTACTCCTATTTCAGGAGTATGATTTTGAAATTATTGTAAAACCAGGGAGATTAAATGCAGGACCTGATCATCTATCATGGATAGACTCAGGAGAAGAACCAAGTAATCTAGAGGATAATTTGCCAGATGTGCAATTGTTTTCTATCCAGATCGTAGATGAGTATTACGCAGATATTATTCACTTTCTCACTACAGGGTGGGCACCAGTTGAGTTTACTAAGCAGCAAAAGAAACAGTTAGTTGTTAAAGCAGTATATTTCACTTTGATTGCAGGACATTTATACAAGTTAGGTCTGAATGAAGTCCTGTGCAGATGCGTCGTGCCGCACGAGAAAGAGGCCATTATCAGAGAAGCACATTCAGGTACCGCAGGAGGTCATTTCGCAGGAAATCCGACTGCTCAGAAAATTCTAGCTGCAAGATTATGGTGGCCTACTTTGCATAAAGACACTAAGGAGTTTTGTAGATGCTGGGATATCTGCCAGAGGGTAGGAAAACCTTCGAGGAGATATGAAATGCTACTGCGACCACAGATTACACTGCAGGCATTTGACAAGTGGGCTATAGATTTCATGGGTCCTATCAACCCACCAGGGAAACGAACTGGTGCGAGATACATCATCATAGGAACAGAATACCTCACCAGGTGGGCAGAGGCCAAAGCAGTAAGGAATTGTGATGTTGCTACAGCTTCATAGTTCATTTTTGAAAACATCATAAGTATATTTGGATGTCCAACACTTTTGATGAGTGATCAAGGCACACACTTTCTGAATCACACTATCAAGGCCTTGATGGAGGAATTTCAGATACAACATCATAAGAGCACTCCCTACCACCCATAAGCTAATGGTACGGTGGAGGATTTTAACAATATTTTAGAAAATGCTCTTACTAAGATCTGTAACAACCAAAGAGATGATTGGGACCTCAGGGTTAATGCTATGTTATGGGCTTATAAGAATACATGCAAGAAACTTACAAGACACACACCTTTTAGCTTGGTGTATGGATAAGAGGTTGTTATGCCTATGGAATATATTATTCCCAGTTTAAGAATTGCTCAAATTACGGAGATGGCTGATGCAGATACGATGAATGAAAGATTATGCAGTTGTTCGCCTTAGAAGAAGACAAATTCATCGCAGGATTTCATCAAAAAGTGCAGAAGGCACGAGAAAAAGCTTGGCATGATAGTCACATCAAGAGCAAGATTTTTCAGATAGGAGACCTAGTGCTCCTTTATGACAGCAAGTTTGTTAAGTTTCCAGGGAAGTTCAAGACACATTGGTTGGGGCCATATCAGATTCAACAAGTCACAGAAGGAGGTGCCATTCAGCTCAGTAAACTGAATGGGGAACTTGTTCCTACTTTGATTAATGGCAGTAGGCTTAAGATTTATAGTGATAGCCACTCCACCTCCCAACCCTAACTCAGAGAACTAAGTGGTGCAGATGTCCAGTGTAGTTGAAAGGAGGCATCGCACCCATAACTAGTCTACACCAGCTGAAAAAGTTCTAAGTAGGAGGAATCGCAGCAGGAAAGTTTATTTTGCACAAGTCATAGGACAATTGCGGAGTTTTTGAACGTTGCAGAGTTTCACGCCAACTTTTTGGTCCAGGACGATGCGGTGTGACATCGCAGCGAGGCGATCTTCCCCATGCTGCGAAGACGGTTTTTAAAGGGAAAGAGAGCCAGTCACTTTGCCTTCTGACAAGCAATTAATCTAGATATGATAGGTATACGTTGCCCTAGATTTGGAAATAGTACAATGATTGTCCTAGATTTGGTAAATCTTGGTTGAGACCGCAGCCTGTGCACAATTTTCGAGCGAAATTTGAACGGGTTTTCAGCAATTAATGAGGAACAGGGCGCGGGGTGTTGTCTTGTCCATGCAATAAATGCCACCAATGGGTCCATCCTAAGCAACCGTTGCTTCAGAGATGATCTCCTTCATTACAAATACACAGATCATTCAAACAGAAGGGTTACTTTTGCGATTTCTGGGAGTTATAGAGTAATTTGTAGAGTTTTCCCTCTGCAAAGATACTCCAATTACAGAGTGCTGGTTTCCCCATTTTCACAGCCATTTCCAGTCCAGAGTATCGCACCATGTGTTTTATGTCTGAGAAGGAACCTTTAGAATACATCGTGCGACGATTCAAGCATGGTGGCCTCAAGTCTGCTATGACGATGCCGCCCAGGATTGTGAAATTAGGTGCAACACAGGTCAGGCAGACGCCAAGGATGAGGACTCAAGCTCAGATAGTAGAAGAGTCCAACTCAGAGCAGGAAGAAGAATTTCATATGGCAACACTATACATTTTTCCATGAGTCGAGGATGCACCAGAGGTAACCATTCCCAAGGGTGCTAAGTTTCCTATTCCACTACCGTCGATTGATCTTCGTGTAAAGGAAGATGGAGAACTATTAGGATATGTCCCTTCTCTCACATTTACAAACTATAACCTTGGAGATAGTAAGACATATCCTTAGTTTTGGCTGGATCAATATCTTATGGTTCAGAGGAACCCGCGAACCGATGCAGATGAGTTTGTTCCTATGGAACATGTCTAGATTCTTGAGCAGTTAGGCTTGCTCAATTTGTTGAAAATACCACATTTCGGACGAGGTGCAGAGGTTAATGCCGTGGTGCATGTGCTACTTTCTTGTGTACATGGAGGTTACCTCTGGCTGGGTAATAGGGTTGATCTGAACATCGATTTGATACACTGCATCATCGGGCTGTCCAAAAGAAGTAAGGACCCTCATATACATATATCAGGGGAGAGCAAGGATACTAAGCTACCAGAACTTATAGTTAACAAGTATAAGCTACAGAGAGGAGGTTGGGCTTATGACCTCACAGCCTTAGTAGATGATACACTCAGATTTATAGCTAGTCTACTTGTAGGCAGACTGTTAACCAAAGTTCGCCCGAAAGAAGTCACAGGAGCAGTAATTCACCTTGTCGTGCAGGTCGCAGAAGGTGAACAATTTAATTGGTGTTTGTTTTTATTAAATATTTTTCTTGCAGATTGTTTGGCAGCACAGGATGAGCCAAACCACCCCTTCCACTTCTCGTGGCTGCTTATATTATGTGCATTCGTCGGGTGGAGAGAGCCGCCCCATACCCAGTTTCTACAGCTACAAGGCGGAGAGTGCAGAGGCGCGCGCTATGCAAACTTATGAGAAAGCAACAGCCCAGCCAAGAAAAATATCAATATGATAGTATTCTATGAATACTATAAGCTGTTGAAGTGATTCATCTAGGAGACACCGCATGTTAACACAGAGGTTGTTGACATGTATCACAGTTGGCTTGATTTCATTGCGGACAGACATACAATCTATCTGAGGCCAAAAGGGTTTAGAAAGGATGACTGGGCTATTGGATTGTTCAGGATGACAGCGCAGGATGTAGAAGATGTCATCAAATACTTTGATGAATAGTGGAAGAAGGCATTAGAAGATGCCAAAGCAGGAAATGTACCAGCAGATACCGCACTGATAGATCCATTAGACAAAGGAAAAGATAAGGTGGGTTTCAAGAGGAAAGATGCAGTAGAAGTGCCACCAGCGGCACAAAAGAGGGAAAAAGTCAAAGCCTCAATGCCAAATACAGAGACTGCACTAACAAAGGATGACTATGATCTCATCGTAGTGAGTGTAGCTAGGGTTTTACCCCTAGCTTGTGCGAATGAGCACCTACTAAGGATAACTAATTCCTTAGTAGCAGTTTAGTAAAAAGTAAATAACAACGCTAAACAGGAATAAAAACTAATCTAAAACACGTGCATGAAACAAAACAGCAAAATATAAAGAATGGTTTTTTATTGATATTACCTCCAATGTGGAGGTTGGTGAAGCCCTTTGCACTGATCCGTGAGGTTGCTCCGAGCTCCAGCTGCTCCTTCTCTTTCTCTGGTGGTGGAAATGGGCCAAAAGGGGCTCTCAATGGTGAAAGTAGCTCAAAGGGTGAGCTAGGGTTTCAAGAGCAATTTTGGCAGAGTGAGGATGCTTGTGACTGTGGATGTGAAATGAGGGGTCTCTATCACCTATTTATAGTTTTTTTAGTGGTGGAGTGTTGGCCCATGGTTTTGGAAACCATGTGGTTTAGGGCAGCTTGTTTAGGGTTTTTTCCTCCTTTTCCTCATTATTTTATATTTTTTCTTCCCTTTTGGGGATTTTTTCTATTTTAGAGGAATTTTGGATATTTTTGGAGGAAAAAGGGGTTTTTTGGCCTTCTGGAGGCATTTTAAGCCTTTTGGAGGCTTTTTAGATGGTTTTATGGCCTTTTGGAGGCATTTGAGGCCTTTTGGAGGCTTCTTAGTGGGATTTTCAGGAAAATATGGTAGGAAAATGGACGAATGAGCCATGTAGTGGGGTAGATGAAGTAGTGAACACTTTTTGGGTGTTAACAGATTGCCCCCTGATGTGCGAGGGAAGGAGCTCATCGTATGGCCGATGGACATCATAAGTCATATATGGTTTTCTTCTGGTATGGAGAAGAGAAGAAACAAACTGAAGCCCGGAACAACGATCCCGAACCAACTGCAAGAACTAAAAGTACATAACCTCAATAATGGATGAGGAATCATCTGATCATATGGACGAGGCGGGAATTCCCATGCTCGTATCAGGATATACCATAATAATAACAATGGGGTCCAAAATATGGGGACCTGACATATACATGGCCTCAAATACTGAATGAGGAAGAATCTCAATATATGGACGAGGCGGGCATACCCATGCTCGTATCAAGATACATAAAAATAACCATGAGGCCTGAAAAGGGAGACCTGTACATAAACAACCACTGTGTATATCATAAGGTTCCAGAGGGGACACACATCTGGGACATACTGCTGGGACATACTGCATATCTGAGCTGAAAACCTGATGCACTGGAATGACGATAGTGCTACTGAATATGGTACCAAAGGAACTGATGAGCTGCAATGACAAGGGTCATACTCGCAATGGTACACTGAACTGGAACTGAACTAGGCACTCAAGGAAGCATGGAACTGGATGGCTTCCGAATACAATTTCCAACGAAGCCCGGACATCCGTGGGAACATAGAACTGGGCGTTTCGAAGTGACTCACCAATGTGCTAGAGTCGGGGGAAATCCGGGGTCTTCGACAAAGAATGGAAAGGACATAAATCCTGCGCGATTGTCAACGATGCGATCAAGGTGCTGAAGTCGAGCATGTGAGAAACAACCATTCGGAGAGGCAATGATGATTCCTCCAAAATGGTCCGTAGGCACCCACCACAGATGGTGATGGGTCCAAGGCACAGGGGCCTCTGGGTCTATCCTCTGGAATAGAGGGGCTGTCGTCGACAGAGGGAGACCTGCAGCTATCAAGGCAATGATGTTTCCTTGACAGGAGCGCGAGGTGGGAAACCAAAAGGTGATAGTACTGATGGCAGGATGGATAAACTAAGGGGAATAACTGGGCAAGTAGAGTGGGGGGACTCAAACTTCCTTTGTTCAGAGTATGAGGGAAGGGAAGATCGGGCAGCATATGAAACTGACTGATGGTAAAGGGATCATAGTTGTAGTGGATCTAGGAGGGTGACTGGGCTAAGGGAGACTCAAGCTGTGGTAAAATGGCAGGAAACTGCAGAATACTCTGAACAAAGGTGACCTAATTGGGGGTGCTGCCGAGAGGATCGATCATAGCGCCAAGAGGCGTGGGAGGACTTCTTCATGGGTTAGGGAACGAGAAGAAGTGTGGATAAAATGGTACTGTCGTGTGGATTTTACGAGCCCAGGACAGTTCATGCTCGTGGTTGCTTTCAATTTTTAAGGAGTCTGAAAGCAATAAGAAGACTCAGAAGGAATGGAGTGGTATGGTACTGTCATGTGAATTTTACGAGCCCAGGACAGTTCATGCTCGTGGTTGCTTTCAATTTTAAGGAGTCTGAAAGCAAATAAGAAGACTTTGAAATGATGGAATGGTAATGTCGTGCGGATTTTACCAGCCCAAGACAGTTCATGCTCGTGGTTGCTTTCAATTTTAAGGAGTCTGAAAGCAAATAAGAAGACTCTAAATGGATGTAATGGTACTGTCGTGCGGATTTTACGAGCCCAGGACAATTCATGCTCGTGGTTGCTTTCAATTTTAAGGAGTCTGAAAGCAAATAAGAATACTCTGAATGGATGGAATGGTACTGTCGTGCGGATTTTACGAGCCCAGGACAGTTCATGCTCGTGGTTTCTTTCAATTTTAAGGAGTCTGAAAGCAAATAAGAAGACTCTGAATTAATGGAATGGCCAGGCAAGGAGGAAGTGTTTAATCAAGGAACATTTATGATGACCAGGAATGAGGGTGGGGGGGAACACTTGGTGGGCCTCCTTGTGGGGTGAATGAATGGTGGAAAAATAACGGAACATTTGCAGTATGACAGGAGTGAATGGCTCATGTAAAAAGTGTGGAACAATCTGATGGCGGCCGATGTGGTGCGCAAACCAAGGCGACTAGTGGTGTCAAACAATGGGTGAAAAATGGATGTAGAAAAATAATGCGACGAGGTGACCGACGGGACGGGCTCGTTGTGCTGATTCCAATGGTGGAAACGGTTTGAAAAATGGACTTCGTATGGGTTCAGAATGGCCAAAACAAGAAAAAGTCAACTGACTATAAATAGTAAGTGGGCCCAACATGACAAGTGTCATTTGTACTATTTGACTTTGACTAGCGACCAGAGTGGACCAGAGCTGAGGTGGAATTTCCGGACGATCTGACCGACCGATTTCAGATCCGGGAGATACAGGTATTCTGTTAAACTCATACCTGCATTGTCATTGGGTTCGGGGGAGCTTCCTGGGGCAGCGATATCAATTTGGATGACAGGTGAGATGTTGGCCATATTACCCTCCTCGAAGGCGTCAGGTGCAGGAATAGGGTCCTTGAACCAGTCGACCTTAGGGGGAAGGAAGTATTTGGATTCAACTGCAAATTGGGTAGCAGTGTTAGAAGAGGATTCATCTGGGAGAAAGTAGGAGCGATGGTGCATGTCATCCCAGGGATACTCTGGGGCAGTGAGAGCCTCGAGAATCTCCTCATCAGTGCGGAAAGTTTGTGTTGTCAAATCGGTTGACAAGGGAGTAGTGGCGGAAGAGATCATATAAATGGTATTAACCTCTCTGGAAGGGGGAGAATGCGGGGGGTGGATCACCTCAAGGGTGGGTGGTGCAGTCTCAAGATCCATATTGTTCATTTCAAAGAGAGCTGCTCTGTAATCTGGGAGATCAGGACAATGATTTGTGTAATGCCCGTAAATACCGCATATGGCACAGGGGTGGTTAGTGCGAAGGGATTTGTCATGAGGCTTGGGGGTTGGATCAAGGTGGACAAATGGGATAGTGGGGTCGTCGTCAAACAGTTCCATGTGTTCATGTAATGCTGGTAACTGAGGACATTGGTGAGTCGCATGGCCCAACTCATCGCACAGCGAGAATTTGGGAGGAGCACCAAAACACAGGGGGGTTTTTAACTGTCTTGGGAGGTGGAACTGCAGAGTAAGGTTGGGGGCCTCTGCCCCCAGTTGGTTTAGTAACAAGAGGGGGGGGGGTGCATGGAGGATGACGGGGTAGCGACACTAGGATGTGGTTGACTAGTAGTGACAATGGGTTGCACCGGTTGCAGGATGACATCTGGTGTCGGTGGGGGAACGGGAGGCGAAAGATACCAAACGGGTAATCCTAAGGTTAAACCAGGGAGGCTAAGGGTAGCCATGACTGGGGCGCTAACTACTCCTGATGGAGGGAAGAGGAAAGGAATGGTATGGATGGGGGTAGCACCAAAGTGGCTAGGTACCAAAGGGGGTTTAGGCAACAAGGGCGGTTGATTAGTAGGAGTTCGCGTATTATGGGACAAGGTACACAGGTCAGACACATCAGTGGCGGGTAACAGGGGTGGAATAGATTGGAAGGTCGAGGTCATAGGCGCATCTGAGTAATCTCCGGGCCCCATAGAGGAAACAACTGAAGTGGTGGCACTCGAAATAGGTTGTTCAACCATGGGGAGAACATTTTCGGGTGCCGCGGGGCATTGGGATCATAGTAGGTGAGTTGGTCAACCTTGACCATGCATCCCTCATGGGGGAACATCATGGTATGAAAAACGGAAGAAGCAACCGCCCGTATGGCATACATGTATCTGCGGCCAAGTAAAAGGTTATAATCAAGCTGTGCATTGATAACCTCGATGTCGATGAGGACGGTTTTGCCACCCAGCTGGACGGGGACGTTAGTTAATAGGCCTTGTGGTTGAGCTGAACGGCCGTCGTAGGCTCGCAACGCGGTAGTGGACAGCTGGAGAGGGGGGGATCCCAATTTCTGCCAGATGAGGGTGGACATGACACATGTAGAGGCACCTTCATCAATAATGCATCGATGGATGACAAAATTCTGAACGGAAACACAAACTTGGAGCGCTAAAGTGGAAGGCATGCGAGGTTCGGATTGGTCCAAATCAAATGCCATTAAACTCGAATCATTTGGATCGATAGCCGCAATGGCTGAGAGTAAAGTCTGACGCTACGAAGGGTAGTTTTTTAAGACTTCTAACATAGACATGGCTGTGAGGGATTGGGCTAAGTCATCGACAATGCTGTAGTTGGACGCAGACCGCGCATTGGGGTTATTGTTGATACGGCGAAGTGGGAAACGAGGTGCTTTGGGAATGCCATCTAGTGGAGGTGGAGGTATACGTAACGCCTGATCAGTGGGATGAGCATTAGTGGGTTTATTAGCGGGAGGGGCTTCAGGGGTGGTGCCATATTGGGTCCGTCGGGTCTGGAGGTTGACTTCATCGGAGGACATCATCAAAAAATGGTGGGTACCTGAATCAAACATGGGTTGGTCAGGAGCAGCGTAAGTGATTTGTTGTTGGGTTGGTGCGTTGGCTTGGGGGGGAGCCAATGGTTGGGTGTTCACTACGCCTTGGGTTGGTAAGGGGTTTTGCAGCACCAAAGGTGGCTGCTGAGGTTGTGGGGGGTTGGGTGGTGCTTGAGGAGCCGCTTGCCCTTGGCGGTGGGCATCTTCAGCCCAAAGTTGCCGAACTCGCTCCATGTGTGGGCAAAAATGTGTGTAGTGGCCATAGACCTCACAAATAGAACAAGGATGGTTTGTTCACAAATTGGGGTTTTTAGCCTGCTTGGGTGGGCGATCAGGGTTTTGGTTAGCAGGGGCCGCATTATTATTATCAGTGGGATTAGGGGGTTGACCAGCTTGGTCTGCAGGTTGGTTATTCCCACGATTCCGGCCCCTGCCGCGGTCTTGTTGGCCCTGGTTGCGTTGGTTGGTCGGGTTTTGCTGCGGGTTTTGTTGAGCGTAAACTTGCCCTTGGGTAGTAGGTGGATTCTGAGGTTGCGCAGGTGCTGAAGCAGGTTGCGGTGGATGATATGCAGGTGGAGGCTGCGTAGGGGCGGCAACTTGAGGGGGTTGCTGATAGGGCTGCGGAGCGGGTTGTGGGTTTACCGCAGGGGCTGTCTGTGGCAGGTAATAAGCGGGTTGGGCTGGTGAAGGCGCAGGAGCTGGTGCAGCCTACTGGTGGTAGTAGGGCTGAGGTGCGACCAGGGGGGCATAAGTGGGAGTCGCATGACCGAAACACTACGGTGGACATGAGGGTCCATGAGAATGGTGGTGATGTTGCATGGGGGCATACGAGTTGGTGGCTCCAGGCTCTGAGGTAGCCCACGAAAGGTCAGGGCCAGGGGTAGGATGTGCTATGGAAAATGGTTGAGGATGTGAAGAGACACGGCCAATGATACCGTCGGCAGTGTGGTATGCCCCCGGCGCATCGTGCTGGGAGGACTCGCCACGAGGGGCATCAGGTATGATGGTATAGAGATAACCTGACTGGGCGTAAATAAGGTCGAATTGCTGGGCCTTAAGGATGGCCTCTTCTTCAAACTAGGGTCTTTCAAATGCCACATCCTTAGCAATGACAGGGAGAAGGGATTTGAGGAACCAATCTAGGAAGATCCAGTCGTCTAATTTGATTTTGCATAGGCTACGGCGTCGACGCCACTCATGAATGTGGTCCATGATGTGGGTAGCCGTGTTCTATCTACATGATAGTAGGATCTCAATGCCTGCATCATAGAGAACAGGTAACTGGAAGAACTGCAGGAAGGTTGATGCAAGGGAAGCAAAGGTGGCATGGGTGCCATGGGGTTGCTCGATATACCACTTGGCTGCAGAGCCAGTGAAGGTGCGCTGTAAGAGACGGAGGCGGATGGAGTCATCCACTGTGTACTTGGAGGAACACCATAGATGGAAAGACATAACGTGGTTTTGTGGGTCCTCACCTGCCTTGCCCTCGAAGTTAGGGATGTCAGAAGGGACCTTGGTGGGCATGTGAGGCCACGCAGGGTCGTGTCGGATAGGGTCGTTAGTTAGTCTGGCTAGGTCAGGCAGGTTGAGACTAGCCATGAATGGAAAATTGGAAGAAGGATGTGACACGGTAGTGGGTTGGACCAAATTGAGGCCAATGCCGCCAAGTGGAGGGGTAGCATTAGGGAGGTTGCCCCCAAGTGGGGGAACTAAGGTGACGTGGGATGGTCCTGCACCACCATGGGTAGTGTGAGCCAATGATGGAGTGGGAATAGGTATTCCTGCTGCGGGAATAGGTGCCGTGAGGGGAACGGTAGATGGGGGCCCCATGGAGGGCATACCCAAAGCAGTTGTGGTAGCTGGTGTAGTGGTGGATGTGCCAACAGCGATCTCTACCAAGACGGGAGTGGAAGTCACGCAAGCCATGGGGCTGGTAGGGGCAGTGTAAATGGGGTTCTCAGACTCTGGCTCAGAATCAGAGGTAAAATAAGGAGCGTCACTATCGGGTGATGGAGTCCGATGCCGCTGACGAGTGGAGTCAAGTGACAAGGCTCGAGTTCTATGATAAGTGGTATCAAGTGAAGATGATCTGTGTCGATGACGGGTGGTGTCAAGCGAACCATGCTGTGGGGGTTGGCCCCTGAGGCGCCGAGAATGTCTCGGAGACTCAATGGTGACAGATAGTGTCGAATCTCTATGGGTCGAGGTGAGTGAAAAACATCTCAAAACGCCTAATGCAACCGAGTGTGTAGAAGGAGAGCTCGAAAAAAAGGGCACTCAGGCCAACAACCAACTCAAAACACCCAATGTAACAGCTATGCTACAATAGGTGGAGTGTCAACAGAAATGGTCAGAATACCAACAAACAGCAGGTTTCCTAAAAATAAAAACGGTGGACTCACTAGACCAAAAGGAGGTAAGGGAGCATGCAAACACCTAACTAAAAGTATTCTGACTCAACTAAACATATCCTCTGCAAGGTGATGAAATCCAAGTCAGACAATATGAATAGGAAAGCCAAGTGGCTAAGATATCCCCCTACCGGGAGGGACACCGGGAAGTCAATCCTAGAAGAATGGCAACTAAGATACCCCGTTCATGACACGTCCAGAAAGGTGAATCTTTTGTTTGGTCCTTTTACCGCAATACCCCTATACAGGGATATCCTGAGAACTACGAAAGGTAGCCCTTCAGTTACTGAATGGAGTGCGGTATTCCACTCAGGCCTCCGGAACCAATCTCGCGACTTCAACCCTCCTAAGGGAGAGGCCCTCTGGTAAACTGGTTGTGACCGTGCCAAAAAATACTAGGGAATTTTGGTTCCCTAAGTGGACAACAGCTATGTCTCAAGTGTAAGTAACCGAGGGGTGTTATTGGAAGCCTATCCCCCCGATCCTACCTAACTACAAAGATTCTTTTGTGTTCCCCAAATGGGGTTAGAATGTTAGTTGAGTTAAGTAGTTTTTAAGTCTCACTTGAATTAGGTGACAGAGTGTGTGCTCGTGAGGTGATGACCCGTAATAGAAGTGCCACACAAAGGGGAAACCTTCTAATCAATAATATTGAATCCACAACTTTGACATGCAAAATTTTCTGAAAAAATGCTGAAATTTCAAAAAATGGAATAGAAATTATGTTGCAGAAAATGCTGTAAGGAAGTAGGGCTGCAGGTGGAACAGATGGCTGCGCAGATGCAGAAAATATTGCAGCAAAGGGGCTGGGTTTAAAAATAGTAAAATATGCAGAAAACAGACCACGGGTTTGAGGTAACAGCGAGCGGCCGAATCGCGGGTTTGAGGCAAAAACGGGCGGTCAGACCGCGGGTTTGAATGAAACAGGCGCGGATAGGTCGCGGATTTCTGGATGATAGACGCGGTCTGATCGCAGGGAAAGGGCTCAAAGTCGTGGTCGAGTCACAGCTAGGGGGCTGAAAGCGGCGTTCGGGTCGCAGCAAATGGGTTGAAAGTCGCGCTCGGGACACGAGTAGGGGGCTGGAAGCGGCGTTCGGGTCGCAGCAAATGGGCTGAAAGTCGCATTTGGGACGCAAGTAGGGGGGTGAAAGTGGCGCTCGAGTCATGGGAAAATGGCTGACAGGCACGGTCAGATCGCAGGAAACAGGCTAAATAGCCGCAGTCGGATCGCAGGTAACAGACTTGAATCCGTCGGCAGGGCGCCAGAGACGGTCTGATAGCAGCGGTCGGGTCACAGGTAAAGGCCTGAAAGACGTGGTCGAGACGCGGCTGCTGAAGGAAAAAATGCGGTTTATGGTAGCCGAAAGGGACAGCCGAAAGGAAAAAATTAACTGAAAACAGAGATTCAAAAGAAAAACAGCGGAGTCACCAAAACTGTAGCTAGGGTTTTACCCCTAGCTTGTGCGAATGAGCACCTACTAAGGATAACTGATTCCTTAGTAGCAGTTTAGTAAAAAGTAAATAACAACACTAAACAGGAATAAAAACTAATCTAAAACACGTGCATGAAACAAAACAGCAAAATATAAAGAATGGTTTTTTATTGATATTACCTCCAATGTGGAGGTTGGTGAAGCCCTTTGCGCTGATCCGTGAGGTTGCTCCGAGCTCCAGCTGCTCCTTCTCTTTCTCCGGTGGTGGAAATGGGCCAAAAGGGGCTCTCAATGGTGAAAGTAGCTCAAAGGGTGAGCTAGGGTTTCAAGAGCAATTTTGGCAGAGTGAGGATGCTTGTGACTGTGGATGTGAAATGAGGGGTCTCCATCACCTATTTATAGTTTTTTTAGTGGTGGAGTGTTGGCCCATGGTTTTGGAAACCATGTGGTTTAGGGCAGCTTGTTTAGGGTTTTTTCCTCCTTTTCCTCATTATTTTATATTTTTTCTTCCCTTTTGGGGATTTTTTCTATTTTAGAGGAATTTTGGATATTTTTGGAGGAAAAAGGGGTTTTTTGGCCTTTTGGAGGCATTTTAAGCCTTTTGGAGGCTTTTTAGATGGTTTTATGGCCTTTTGGAGGCTTTTTAATGGGATTTTCAGGAAAATATGGTAGGAAAATGGACGAATGAGCCATGTAGTGGGGTAGATGAGGTAGTGAACACTTTTTGGGTGTTAACAGTGAGATTGAAGGAGGAGATGAGAGACTCATTTCAGGCGATGCAGACATCACAGGACAAGCTGCAGAGCACAATAGATAAGCAGCTTCTGGAGTTGAAGGCACTAACTGAGAAGACTACCATGATGCAGACTCAGCAAGTCAAGGTGACAATAGGAGAAAGCTCACAACCATTGATTTCCCAAGAGGAAGTCTTTGAAAAGGATCGCACCAATATAGTGGTGATACCACCAGGGAGCATGTGATTCCCTATTTCGATGATTGATGTGCAGATACAGGTTAGACAACCTATTGAGGTTAATCTAGCACAATTCCCTATTGATCAACTACAGATGATCCAGCAGCAGATAGCCATAGAGCTCAGGGATAGAGAGCTTGCGACTTATAACTAGAACACTCAACTGATACAACAAAATGCAGAGCTCACCACAGGCTTTCAAACAAAGGCAGAGGAGTTAAGACTATATGAAGAAAGAGAACAAGATCTAAGTCAGGTCCTGTAGAACATCGCATTGGAGTTACCCCAGTGTAACATAGATTTTGCCTTGCCTTTAACGCAGAAAGTAAGAAGAATTGCAGATAGAGAAAAGGCTCTGGAAGAAACAATGGTCAATATGGAGGAAGACCACAAGGCACAGATTGCTAAGCTTGAGGCTCAAGCACCAGGCACACCTGACGTAGACAAGGAAGCAAGGGCATGGGCCTTTAGAATCACTTCAACACAGATGAAGTGTCACATAGATGATGCAAAGTCATTACTAGCTGATGCAACAAAGACATGGTCAGAGATAGAAGAGTTCCTAGATAGACTGGATTTGCAGCAGAGCATCCAGAACATAGAGAATGCAACAACACAATTAAAGGAAGAAGTCAAGAGCTTAGGATATCTTGCAAAGATGAAGAAGATGACAGATATGAACCATTTCCAATAGGAAGCATAGACGTTGTGACCAAAAGAGATACAATTCAATAGTATGCTTCAACCGTATCAGGAACAAATTGCAGAGTTGGTTGATGCGGTTGAACAGAAGGTCAAGGAGTTCACTGCAAGCAAGAGTGTAATTGATAACACAGAAGACCCTATGATTAGTCAAGTTATGCTTGAAGCGGCACAAGACTGTGTCGAAGCTATGGACAAAGATGTCGAAGGACTCAGGGAGAGATTCACAAGGACTTCGCAGGAAGCCAAGTAGACGCTACAACAAAAGAAACTAGTTGTTAGTGGCTCGGGGGCGAGCCATAAGTAAGAGTTAGGGGAATGTTGGAGCAGGGCTCCACAGCTACAGGAAAAGCTGCTATTTTTGGTAGAAGATGGAAAATTTTTGGAGGAAATATAGTTTTGGTGATGTGAATAAGATATCAATATAAGAGATGTGATAAAGGTACGACGCTGTAGCACATTTCCCGACGCAGATCGCAGGCTGGAAATCGCGGCGGTCGAAACAAGGAAGTCAAAGGAAATAGTACCTGAAGCGGCTGAGAAGAGAGCTCAACCACTACATTTAAGGTAGCGATGATGATAGGAGGGCTCAGATACCCTCATAAATGGAGAAGGAGCAATGGGACGAGGTATTAAAGATAAAGGATAGAAGGGGAGCGACCGAGGAAGTGGCGCCCATACCCGCGATCAGCTCCGGAAATCACGAAAGACTGCAGGAAGTTACGGTGTGACCAGTAAGCGGTGGTTCAAAGTAAAGATAGTCCGA
The DNA here is from genome assembly GCA_001517045.1 of Pseudotsuga menziesii. Taxonomy (NCBI): domain Eukaryota; kingdom Viridiplantae; phylum Streptophyta; class Pinopsida; order Pinales; family Pinaceae; genus Pseudotsuga; species Pseudotsuga menziesii. Next base: position 45,498 of record LPNX010305362.1, read on the forward strand.
CTATCATAGTTAGGGTTTTGGGTTACTATTGGGATAGGCCCATAGTTTTGTATCACGGTGAGACCTTCGAGCCACCTATTTAAGCATGTATTCTGTATAATGAAGGGTTGGTTGGTCAGGTTGTTTCTAGTTATCGTCAGTAATTGTGAGACATTGAGGAAGAGTCAAGCTCTAGTTCTGTCATTAAGTCTATAGTTATCTTACTGTAACTAGTGGCTGGCTCCTTGAGCATGAATGTAACAATCCACAGGGATTGAGAGAGAGAGAAAGGGTATATTGTAAGAAGAAAGCATTATAGAAAGAGAAGAGATCTAAGAGAAGGGATCTCAGATGTGTGCATCAAGTTTCCCAGAATATCTCAAGCTGCATAAGAGGTTGCAGTGGAACTGTGTTTACTCTCTCAAGATATAATATAAACATAGTTCCCGTGGACGTAGCTTCCCCCATAGAAGTGAACCACGTAACATCCGTGTGTTGTGTGACTGCTTCATGTGATTGTGCTCTAACTTATTTGCCATATATTATCCATTACATGAACTTTGCTTATTAGTTAATGAATGTATGTATGTTATCCTTTAGTTTACAGTAACATAGAAGGTTAAATATGAGTTGAATGTGTTGAGTATTCTGTATATGAGTTTGTCAGTGCTTGTTTCATGACAGCTAACAGCTACAGTGTTAAGTAACTTCTGTATATTTAGTTCAAAGAGTTGAGCGTAATTGATGTTAAGCGTGTTAAACTGTAGAAGATTAAGTGAAGTTGTTTCACACCCTTATGAAGGATAACTGAGCTATTATACCCAGGGAGGAAGCCTCTGGACCTTGGGAGTTGATGAGCATATTGAGTCTTACTGTAGGAAATATCGCAGCGTATAAATGCGATATCGCACTGTCGGGGGAGTTGCGGTGTGAGATATCACAGGTTAAGAGTTGAGTAGAAGAGAAAGTTGAGCATCGTCCTAGAAGATACGATGCAGTAAGAGTCAGTCCCATAATAGAGTCAGCTAGGAAGAGAGAAACATCCCTTGCTGAGAGATCTAGCTGGTTAATTAGAGTCAGGAGGACCTAGGATGCTACAGAACCTGGTTGAGGAAACCTGATTCTTCAGCCACCCCATCTAGGATCACTTCGGGTGAGACTTCAAGCTATTTTGCGGTCTATTGCTGAAAGGGCCAGTGAGCTAGGGGTTTTGTTGGTACCATAAAGTAAACCTGGGTCTGCCCAGTAAGACCAACAAGAGTACCATAGTCCTTCCTTTATTCCAAATGCAGTGAGGGTTTAATTTATAAGGCTAAAGGGATAGAGTAGGTTGAGGATTAGGAGAAGGGATATAAGGGATCTTCCCTATAGGTTAGGAATAAAATCCCACCTCACCTATATAATAGGGATGATCCTCCACCTCACCCACCTTTGAGAAGAGTCTCAAAACCACATTTTTTTCCCTCAAAATGCCACCAATGCACATTTCATGAAGGGAAAGAGAACCATCGACGCACCTAGCAGTGGGAGATAGAGCACCGGCATTGATGCACCTAGAATTAAGGAAAAGAGCATCATCACCACATGTACCATGAAGGGAACGAGTGTCAGCCTTCCTAGATAGGGAAAAAAGGCAAGAACAACCTCAATATCAATCAACTTTAGCAGAAGGAAAATTTGGGAATTAGAAAAAGGGTTGACACATGGATCAAGAGGACAAGATTTTGGTGTGACACCTGTGACCTGAAAAAAGAGTTAACCGTATTGAGAGAGACTAAAAATGGGTCAAGAAATACGAATGATTGCGCAGATGGGGGACTATGATATGGATTATATCATATTATATTTGTTCTTGGATGTTGACATATTGACAAGACAAACATGGGAGAGAATGAATAAACTACGACTGGACTGGTATCCCATTCAACTAATGCTTGCAAACTAGTTGAAGGTTCTACCAATTGGAATACTAAATCAAGATCCTGTCGAATTCAGAGGCTTGGGAACGTATAGAGACTTTGAATTAATCAAAATTATCGATGACAAAATTCCATATCCTACACTTTTGGGAATCGATTAGGTGATTGACAACCAAACCATTATAAATTTTAAGAAAAGGATCTTATCATTTGAAGATTCTGAACTAAGGGTGGTTGCACCAATCGATCTGCTTGAAGGGCAGAGATATGTCGAGCCAGTAAATAGTGAAGGAAAAGGAAATTACCTAGATCAGTTGTATAATATCATGTCTTCAATAGAAGATTATATAAATCCAATGGCTGATGGAAAATTGAGTTGGAGGAGTGTAAGTTCTTGCACATATGATCCATGTGATTCCCTAGAAAATTGGCAGAATAGGATACATGAAGTCTCCATGAGAAGGTGCGTAAGATTTACTAGATCTGTCTAAAGGGTAGGAGTTGAAGCAAGCTATCTACCTTCATTTGAAGGATTACCCAACCTTGCATCTTTTCTGGTGGAATTTGAAGAAAAATTTACAGAATCGAAGCGATTTTCCACCTTGTACTTTGTGTAGAAAGATACGCCTTCTAGATGGTGGGGTACACATAAACATTATATCTTGAAGTGGCCATAATATAAATTATTACTAGAGATTAGATTTGGGTAAGAGATCAGTTATTCTGATCGGAATTATACAAGACTGAAAAATCATGTGGATCATATTGAGCATTGTTGTAGGAAATGGCAAGAATATCCATGATAGGAGTGGGTCCATCGATTCATCCACACTTTGGAAATGGTACCAAGAAATTGGTATACATCAGTGGATATGCAAAGAGGACATTTCAAATGGAAAGATTTAGTTACAATATTCACCCATACATTTGAATTCTCAAGTGAACATCTAACAATTGATGCTATGCTGCAGAAAATGAAGGAAAAAATATTTGAAAAAATCCCAATTGCAGCCATGAACTTGCATCAATGCACCATGATGGTACACCACTAAATGGAATGTTACAATATTACAGGTGAACCGGATGATGATGATCCTCTTGAGATAAACATGCCTAATTCAGAAGGTACGAGTGCACTAGAAGGAGCTGGTATGTCTAGTGACCAATTCCTAAGTCCACTCAAGATCAAGAAAGTAAATACTAGGTCATCTGAAGACCCAAAATCTGCTAATATTAGAGACGGTGGGAAATATCACTGAATTACAACATGAATTTCAGGATCTGTTCCCTACAAATTTTATGAGATGAAAGGAATACTTAGGGAACTTGGTGAAATGAAGATACCTTTGAGGCCCGATGCAAATCCAGTCAAACATCAGTCGTATAGATTAAATCGTGCTACAAAGAAAAATTTAAAGCTGAACTGGACCGAATGCTAAAATAAGGTGTGATAGAACTGGTTGAAGAATCAGAATGGATCAGACCAATTGTAGTACATGTTGGTGAACACCCACCAACAAAGCTTCGTTGACAAGGGTTATCACTCTATCGATGCTTGACCAACACGATCTCCCTAAGTACCGGCCCAGATAGGTTTTACTCTTCCCAGCAACATCCGTAGAGTAGACAAAGTCTCACTTGAGATGTTCAAGGGAGGGCTATCGGAACTGAGTTTTTGACAGTGAGGATGGAGGATATGGGGATCCAATGGGAAAACAGCATGACTAAGTGATCCAGAACTATGTAGTTGACACTAGCTCATTTTCATGACTACATAGTGCATCATATATCTGTCACCACAATAGCATATAAACTATCCAACCTCGTAGTGTAGCAGCAATATTACAGACTTAAAACAGATCGCATCAACATCAGTATAATAGGAATGAAGTAAACCACATCGACATCCTAACAACTCACAACATCATACAAGATCTAGATCGTCACAACATCATAACAAGATATATTGCAGTAGAGAGAGCAGTAAAAAAAAAGATGATATTTATGCACCAACTGTCATATATATTAGCTTTGCGCAGAAGATCCAAAACTCAACAATTCTTCTCCAAAATCGAAGTTGAATACATAAAAAACGCAACCCAGATAAGTCACAGATACAACAGGAAATTCTCTAAGATCAGATCGCACTATATCTCATGCAATACTCATAGAATCTAGATCTCTAAAGCTTCATCTCTCCCAAAACTTGTCTTTTTAATTGCAAAAGTATATCTATAAATAGGCTTGTGTCATTACATTGAAGGTCCACTTCTAACTAACTTATAATCGCTAATGACCTATTGTGAAAAAACTTGGTCAAATAATATATAAAATATTCAAAACAGTTATTCTATCTCCCATCGCACTGATCTGGCCTTGCATGGTATCATGTGAGCTTGCGCAACTGTCACGACGCTGCGCAACTCACTTACCAAAACCCATTCCAACAGGCCCCCAACATAGTCTTGTGGCTCATCCCTAGTCCACGTTAGGTTGATAGGGTGTATGCTGATGATCATGCTTTAAAATATTCAAATTCCTTTGCGATCTCACGAACCTAAAGCTGGACTTTGTCAGAAATACTCTGACAATTAGTTAAAGCCTGCTGCACTGGGTGCTCTTCTCTGGCCTTGTCGTCGACCATCTTTCGATTCCCCTGTACTACCTGCAGCGTGGTGACTAATTTAACCGCCAATTGTCCACCGATTTATTGAATCTCGTCAAGCTAAGCGCGACACTTTTGTTGGCGTTCCTATGCACAGACGGCTCTCTATTATAGTTCCTTTAGTTACTTGGACTGTGTGATCTGTACCATCAGTGGCATGGCCCTCAGTGATTTCTTGAAGGTCATCAGTTGACCTTCAGCTTCTTGCACTTGCACAGTCAGCTGATCAAGTCGGTTGTCCTGGACAATGTTCTGCCAAAATTGCATTGTCTCCTCCATAATGGTCTTAACCTCTTGCTCCATGCTTTCGAACTAAGTTGCGATTTCTTCAATGGAGGCCTTCCTTTCCGCATCTTGATCTGACGATGTCATAGGTTGTATGAGGGAATTAAGCAATAGGTTGGTATTGTAGCAGGGATTTCTCCTTGATACAGGGTAGGAATAGCTCCCTTTCATCTATAGGACGGAAGGGTAGGCTCCTGTGTGGAAATACAGAAAAGAAAAGTGGGAATGAAACTAGATAGAAATAAAAGCAAAGATGGAACCCCTCTGCACACAAGTTTATGGGTTAAACACCTCTGAGACCCTGCATACAACAATGTAGACCTACAAGAACATGTTATGTCATAAACCTGGAAGCAACTAGATGTTAGGAAAACTCAAATAAACAAAATAAAACAAACATTATACCTCTTGGTGGAAATGGACCACCATGCCCTAGCTTGGAGAAGCACCTCTCTCTTGGCAATGGGGGAGCTATGGCTCAAAGGGAAGATGGATAAGAGGGAGTGTGGGTGGCATGAGAGGAAAATGGTCTCAAGGCATCCACTTGGGCAACATAGCAGTATGCAAGGGAGGAATGTTTTGAGAGTGACCCCCCACCCTCCTTTTATAGTTTTTCCAAGGGATTTTACGGTTTTAAGCCCTTGATCAGGTATTTAGCGCCTTTTTTGGGCCTTTAGCCCCATTCTGCCCTAACTTTATCCCCTTTCAAGGTTTTAGTCCCTTTTTTAGGGCTTTAGCTCGTAGGGGTCTATTTTGGGCTCTTTTTTGGGGTTTTTAGCCCTTTTCTTCATCCTTGGGCTCTTTTGGAGGTGTGGGGGTCAAATGGAAGGTCATGGAAGGTCTTGTGGAGTGAAATGAGTGTTGTGAGGTGGTGTCCTTGGGTGGTGTAGGATATTGAGAGCTGTGTGGGGGATTTTTGGGTTAACAGATTGCCCCCTGATGTGTGAGGGTAGGAGCTCAACATATGGCCGAGGAACATCATAGGATTTGCTATCGATAGGTGGTGCTTCCGGGGTTGGGGCATGGTGGATTTTGGTTTTGTATTAATTTGGTTCCCATCAATGGGTGAGATACAATAAATGTGTGACATGTATATGGACGAGGCGGGCATTCCCATGCTCGTGACAATGTCGAAAGAATCATTTGATATATGCTCTAAAATACAAGAGCCGATCATATACATCTGATGTTACAATGTCGGTTGCCTCTATGTGAGGTTGAATACAATAATGATCTGGTACATTGGACCCATGGAATTCTCATGGAATGCTATGTCTTCATGACTGACGGTCTGCTAGATCTGGACTGGTACATAGCTATATGGACTTGCTTTTTGAGAGTCAGAGTCTCTACGGTACAAGTATGTTGTATCAATCATAAAAGTATATCGAAGCATTGTTGGGGCTTCTGAACACTCTCTCCAACACAACCCAAAAATCACAAGGGACATAACCTGTTTAGGTCCCTCGAGTGGACTCACCAATGTGCTAGAGTCGGGTGACATCCAGGGTCTTCAACCCTGGATGGAATGAACCCTGTACGAACCTCAACGGTGCGATGATGGAGTTGAAATTGAGCACGTGAGAAACAACCATCCCGAGAGGCACTAAGGACTCCTCTCAAGTGGGCCAAGGAACTCATCAATGATGTTAATCAAACCAAGGTACAGGGACCTCTGGGTCTATCCTCTGGAATATGTGTGTTGGCATCGACAGAGGGAGACCTGCCCCTGGTCAAGGCGATGATGTTTCCTTGACCAGGGGCGCAAGGGATAACCGGAAGGTGTGAAGCAATCTTTGGACTGACTCACTGAATTAGGGGGGAAGGGGAGGGAAGGAGAAAATTGAACAGGGGTAGGGGGGAGGGAGACTCAAACTTCCTTTGTTCAATGTATGATGGCAGGGCAGACCAGGTAGCAAATGAAACTTATCTCATGGGAATAGGATCATAGTTGTAATATCAGGAATGTCGCTGTAGATGGGAAATACTTGGAGGAGGTGGACATTTTTTATACTGATGGGATCCAAGGAAGACACATTGCAGAGTACTCTGAACAAAGGCGACCCAATGTGGGGATGTTGCCAAACTATTTTATGTGGGGTGGTGTCTCAGGACACCATTGTGGTATGATCTCATGGATTTTTGGCGAGCCTGAGAAGGTAAATGCTCGATGGTGCTTTCAATTTTCGAGAGTCTGAAAGAACAAAGAAGACTCCAGTGGGGGCTCTTTTTCGTTGGTAGTCTCCTATGCCTGAAAAAGGATAAAAGTATACATAGGATAGCTCGCCCATCCTAGAGGGGATGAGAGACTTCTTTACCGTTGGTAGTCCAATCAGGCCGGAAAAGGTTAAACCTATACTGACTAGATGATCATTCACACACTTTTACAAGGATGAACAAAACCAAGTTTTCTCGGCGATATTTTCTTGTTGAGATGGTTGGAAAAGAACTTAACGACAACCGGTGGTGAGCGTTTTCGTAGAGTGTGGCCCCTCTGCCCGAGAAAGCACAAAAATATGCAGAGGGGAACGGTCTTGGCTTGAGTGTGCCAAGGAGGTCCTTTTCATGAAATGGTCTACATGGTCCACAAAATGAGGTAAACGAGACGATGCAGACATCCTTTCCCATACTTTACCGAGAGGGAAAGGAAACAGCTGCGCTCGACGATCTGTTCATTGTTTTAAGGAGTGAGAAAAGAGCTTAAACGAAACTCCATCGCAGTCAACCGACTGCGGTGGCACGAGCGGTGCCCCATGTCGAGATGGTGGACAGAGGTCCAAAGGTCATCCATGCAGTATGGATGGAGCAGAAGGCTCTGAAACATACCAATACATGCATTGGATAGGTCGTGGGAGAGGCCTGCGAGATGGTGCAGCAGAGGCACGCAAACCGAGGTGGCTCTTGGACAGAGGTCAGGAGAGTGTGTGTGTGTGTTAATGTGGACAGACTTGACCACATGCGATGTCAGTACAAGTCCGGAGGCATTTATATTCCAAATAAATGCAAGAAAAGAAATCATTTTGTGGACAGTGGTCTAGAGGTCTATGTAAAGTGCAGTAAACCGAAAAGACAATTATGTGCTAAAAATACAAAGTAAAAGATAAAATTACATTCCTAAGTGGGCAGCGGCCCGAGAACAATTCTATGTAAAATATATGGAATAAAAACAAAGGATTCTATGGACAATGGTCCAAAGATGTCTGCAAAAGGTGCAGTGAAAAATACAATTATAAATACAAAAAGTAAAATATGGTACAATCCTTAATGGACGGCGGCTCGATCGTTCGCATGAGTTGCGACCGGGCAATGTGATACAAGTACCGGTCCGTAGAGACTCACATCGTCATGTCATGGCTCGTGAATCGAGGTGACTAATGGGAAATGGTTCTTAAACTGACTAATTAAACATGAGACAATGGTCTCATAAGTAGATGAAAGTTTGATCCTGGAGGTGTGAGAGATGTCTCGAACAGGTTCCGGGTGACTTTTGACTAGCAGCTGATGGTGCTGCCTTTGACTTGTGGTAAAAAACATTGAAAAACAAGAAAAGAAAATGAAGTGACTCATTGGTGATGTTAAGCATAAATGTTTTTGAGGTAGAGCCCATTGTGGGGGTTTTCCAAGAGTTGTCCATTAGAGTCGATGAGAGTGTATGCCCCTTTTCCGAGGCAATGGTGGACGACGTATGGGCCATACCACATTGATTCAAACTTACCTTTTCCCAATTTATCGTTGGGTTGGTCGTAGACTAGGACCATATCACCTTCATGGAAGGTGCGAGGGTGGACATGGGAATCGTATTGGATCTTTGATCATGTTTTTGTTGCTTCGATGGCTTGGAGGGCAGCTCGATGGTCTTCTATGGTTTGCTCTAGTTGGAGGAGTCATTCTTCTAAAGGTGAAGTATCAGGAAGGAGTTCCACCATGAGGCGGAGAGATGGGATTTGGCACTCTATAGGGAGCACCGATTCAAAGCCATGTACTAGGAGAAAAGGGGTGAAACTGGTTGTGGTTTTTTTGGATGTGCGATAAGCCCATAGGGCAGAAAATAGCATGTGATGCTAGTTAGTTTTGTGATTTCCTACCATTCGTTGGAGCATTGTTTTGATGATTTTGTTGACCGCTTCGACTTGGCCATTGCCTTGGGGATAGTAGGATGATGAGTATTGGTGTTTGAACTTCAACATGGTTGATAATTAAGCCCATATGGCGTCTTCAAAGTGTGCCCCATGATCGGAGACTAATTGTTTGGGGACATCAAATCATGTAATGACATGGTTGAAGAAGAAATGTGCTGCTGTTTCAGCTTTGCAATCGAACATGGGCATGGCTTCGGCCCACTTGGTGAAGTAATCGACTGCCACAATGATGTATTTATGACCATTAGCTGAAACGGGGTTAATTGTCATGAAGTCGATTGCCCATTTGCAGAAGGGCCCAATTGTGACTATGGGGTGTAATGGTGCGGGGGGGGTTCTTGCCTTTGGGGAAAAAAGCTGATAGTTGTGGCAATGTTTTACTGCCTCTATGCAATTAGCAAAGATGGAGGACCAAAAATAGTCGATGCATAGAATCTTTTGGGCAGGTGCTAGACCTGAAAGGTGACCACCACAAGCTCCACTGTGACTATCATTGAGGATGGTCTCGGCCTCATCACGAGTGAGGCAACGACGTAGAATGGTATCAATGCCTTGACAATAGAGAACATCTCCCACCAATAAGCAGCAAATGGCTTGATGTCGGATGCATCGCTTATCCTCACGATTGGAGTGCGCTGGGAACTTTTGCATTCGTAAATAGAGAGGGATGTCCCCATACCATGGGTTTTCAGTGGATATGACAAATAGGAAGTCATCAGGGAGATCATCCATGAGGGGTGATGCTGCAGTTAATGGGGGCAGATCGGTCATTAGTGTGGCCAGTGCAAGTGCCTTTGTGCTTTTAGGAGACACAAATTCTAGGTCAAACTCTTGGAGAATGACTACCCACTTAGTTGCTCGACCTTGTAGAAGGCGGCAGCTTAAGAGGTACCGCATTGGGTTTGAGTCAGCCACTATACGAGTATGGTTGGCGATGATGTAGTGGCACAATTTTTGAGCCGAGAAGACAATGGCTAGGGCTAGTTTTTCCTTGGGTGAATATCATAATGGAGGTCCTGTTAGCTTCTGACTAATGTAGTAAATCATGTTCTCTTGGCGAGCATTGTCTTCTTGGACCAAGACTCTAGCAATGGCATTTTCTGAGGCCGACACATAAAGGATGAAGTCTCGAGTGAAATTCGATGGTGAGAGTAATGGTGCAGAAGCGAGGGCTTGTTTGAGTGCCTTGAACAATTCTTGTGCTTGCTGATCCCAAACAAAGGGGATTTTTGTGCGAAGCAAGTGGATGAATCCATAGGATTTTGTTGCATACTCTGGCACAAAGTGGCGAAGGAAGTTGGCCTTGCCTTGTAGGATTTGTAGTTGGTGCCGAGTTCTTGGGGGGGGAAGATCAAGTATGGCCTGAACTTTGAGGGGATCTACCGTTATCCCTTTGTGGGAGATGATAAATCCGAGTAAACGGCCTGCTGGGACACAAAAAATGCACTTGAGGGGGTTTAGGTGGATGTTATACTTGCGGCAACGTAAAAAGACTTGCTGCAGGTCGTCTATATGTTGTGCTTGTTTTCATGATCGAGCAGTGAGATCATCTAAGTATACCAAGATGATGTGAATTAAATCATGGAAACAATATGTCATGGCGTGCTAGAAGGTGGCTCCAACATTTTTGAGGCCAAAGGACATGACTCGGTAGGCGAATGTACCCCATGGGGTTGTGAATGCCATTTTGTAATGGTCTTCTTTCTGGATTTGGATTTGGTTGTATCTAGAAAATCCGTCCAAGAAGGAGAAGGCCTCATGTCCGGTGCATGCATCGATGATTTGGTCGATGAACGGGGTGGGGAAGTTGTCTTTAGGACATGCCCCATTGATATCGTGGAAGTCTATGCAAACGCAAATGGTACCCTGCTTTTTATTCACAGGAAAAGGAATAGAAACCCAAGTTGTGTATGCAATGGGATAAATGAAGCCGGCTGTGCATAGCTTCTCTATATCGGCTTTCACCGCAACCACTTTGGATGGATGGATGGGCCGTTGCTTCTGGTGGACGGGTGCACATCAGGCCATGTGTCGATGTGGTGTTCCACGATGGATGGATCTAAGCCAGTCATTTCAGTGTATGACCAGGTGAAGATGTCGTAGAATTCTTGGAAGAGAGCGGTGTAGGCATCGACCTCTTCCGAGGAGCAAGATGCCCCCAACATGATTTCTTCAACAATCTCAGAGTTGGTTGAGATGTCGATTTTAATGGTTGGTGAAATTTTCGCCATGTTCCCTTCTTCGAAGGCATCAGGTGCTGGGATTGGGTTCTTGAACCAGTCAACCTTCCCATGGATGAAATCTTTGGTCTCCACAAAAAACTGGTCAGAATGTGACACACGCTCTTCTGGGAAGAAGAACGAGCGATGGTGCATGTCGTCCCATGGGTATTCCGGGGCGATTAGAGCTTCAAGGATCTCCTCATCGTTGTTGAAGCAACGGAGAGACAGGTCTGATGGACCATCATTGGAAATGGGGATGAGCTGGTTGAGGGAACTGGACATCATGTAAATGGACACGGTGTCTAAAGAAGGTGGTAGGGGTTGAACTTCTTCGATCAAGGTGATCTCAGACTCAAGGGAATGGTGACGAAGGTCAGCAAGAGCCATTCAAAATTTGGGGAGGTCTTGGAAATGGTGGGAGTAATGCCCATACAAGCTGCAAAGGGAGCAAGCATGGTTTGTCCTCAATTCCTTGTTCTTTACCACTGGTGTGGTTGGGAGTTCAACCATGGGGATGTTTTCATTCGTGTCCATGGCGTCCAGATGCGCATGGATCACTGGGATTTCAGGGAAATCCTGAGTTGGATGGCCCTGTTGTTCACAGACTGTACAAGGTGGAACTTGTCGTGGCTTTGTGGTGGATTTGGTGTTCTTTCCCGTAGCCCTTTTGGGTTGGTGTGGTGTAGATGTGGGTGCGGCGGTTGGTCTATGTGGACCGGGTGGGAGGTGAGACTCAACTGCGATAGGTTACACCGGAGTTAGCACAACTTGGGGCACTGGTGGTTGAGTTGGTGGATCTAGGTACCATACTGGGATCCCCAATGTAAAGTTGGGTAGGCTCAAGGTGGCCATGACCATCTTTCTCATGACGCCGGGTGGGGGGAAGAGGAAGGGAATTGTATGGACCGAAAGATGAGCCCACATAACTCCCAGCTGGTTGCATGTGGGGGTGAGGTTGTGGTTGCAACTACGCATAATGCTACTGCTATGGGTGATGCTGCAGTTGTTGTTGGCATTGTGGTTGTGGTTGGGGCTGTGGCTGTGGTTGGCGTTGTGGTTGTGGTTGGGGCTGTGGGTGCGGTTGTTGTTTGGGTGCAGCGATGCTTGATGAAACCATGCACAAGTCTGCAGTTTTCTTTTGTGTTAGAGGTGTTGACATCAATACAAAAGGAGCCATCATGGTGGGATTGGTAAACAACCCAAGGCCCACATTCAATGGTGGGGAAGCTGGTGTGTTTTCAACCATGGTGTTAGTTACGGGGATGACATTAGCATGTGCAGTCATCTCTTGAAGCTCAATGGTGGTGATGGTAGGGATAACATTGGTAGGTGTTGTTAACCCTTGTGGATCATGGTAGGTGAGCTGGTCAACTGTCACAATCTTCCCTTCGTGGGGGAACATCATGAGGCGGAAGACAGTTGACGTGACTGCTCGCATGGCGTACAAGTAACTCCTCCCAAGGAGGAGGTTGTAATGTAGTTGAATGTTGTCGACCTCAATGTCAATCATGATTGTCTTCCCAACTAACATGATGTAGACATGAGGGAGGATTCCTTGGGATTTAGTGGGGTGTCCATCATAAGTTCGTAGAGTCATGGAAGATAGTTCCAGAATTGGTGATCCAAGCTTCTGCCACACCAAGGTAGACATGACGCACATGGATGCCCCCTCATCCACTATGCATTGGTGCACAACCAAGTTCTGGATGGATACCAGGATTTGGAAGGCGATAGTGGAGGGCATGCATGGTTCTCCATTTTCTGTGTCAAAGGTGATCAGCTTGGAATCAGAGGGGTCTACTGCCCCTAGAGCGGCTAGTAGGGATTTCCGCTACGTTGGGAACATTTTAAGTACCTCAAGAGTGGACATGGTGGTTGGCGTTTGGGCCAAATCATCCACTACGCTATAGTTGACTGCAGCTCTAGCTATGGTATTATTGGCGATTCTGCGTATGGGGGGGCGCAGGAATGGGGGTAACTAGAGAGGTAGGTTGGTTGTCTTAGAAATAGATGTTGTTTAAGAGTCAATAGGTTCGGTAGTGGTACCATATTGGTTTCATCAAATCTGTAAGTTGACCTCTTCAGTGGTCATGGTAATCAGGTGGTGGACACCTGTTTCGGCTATGGTTGGTGCCCCTGGAGCATTGGGAGTGGCCTGGGGAGGAGTGGCAGTTGCCACCAACCCTTGGATTGGTAGTGGGTTTCAAAGCACCATGGGAGGAGGTCCTTGTGGTGTCGAGTTGGGTTGTTCTTGGTTTGTAGCATTGGGAGCCTGATGGGCCTCGTTTTGAATGGCCTGCTTCATGCGGCCCATGAGGGGACACTCGAATGTATAGTTCCCATAGACCTCACAGAGTCTGCATGGTTGGTTTGTGCACAATGGGGCATTATGCCTTGGTGCATTTTGTCATGGGGGATTTTGGGCTGCCTGGTTTGCTGCGGCATTGATGGGAGGATTCGGTTGTTGAGCGCCTCCTTGCGGTTGGTTGTTGCCCTGGTTGTGGGGCCAGTTATTTCCTTCTTTCCCTTGTTGATTGTTGGGGGTAGGTTGGTTGGGATGGTTTTTCTATGCAAACGCTTGTCCCAACGGATCAGGTGGGGCGGGTGGAGCAGGGGCAGGGACTTGAACTTGTTGCACTAGTGGTGCATAGTAGATTTGTGGGGGTGGCAGTGCCATTGATGTGGGAATTTTCCCCACATACTACTGTGCTATCCAAGCCATAGCTTGAGCCTACTATGGCGGCGCAGGTTGTGCATAGAAAGTTGTCGCTCCAGACTGAGACATCATTCTAGCATAGTCTGAAGCTTGGTTTTGGTAAGCAACATTAGTAGTGTTTCTTGGTTGTGGTGCAACGACAGGTGGTGTTGATCGAGGTAGTGGTTGTTGAGAGACTAACCCTATAATGCCATTCGCTGTGTGGGATGCCCCCAGTGCATCGCAGTAACAGGTACTTGGACGGGGAGCATCTGGGATGACGGTATACAAGTATCTTGACTAGGTGTAGATGAGGTCAAATTGTTGGGCCTTCAATATGGCCTCTTCTTCAGATTGGGGATGTTCAGATGCGGCATTCTTTGCGATGGGCGGGAGAAAAGTCTTGAGGAACCAATCTAAGAAGATCCTGTCATCAAGTTGGATCTTGCACAAGCTGCGGCGCTACTGCCACTCATGGATATGATCAGTGATGTGAGTGGTGGTGTTTTGACAGTAGGATAGCAGGATCTCCATCCCCTCGTCATATCTGACCAGGAGCTGGAAATACTGCAGGAACATGAAGGCTAGGGAGTTAAATTTGGGGTACTTGGCTTGTGGCAGCTCAATGTACCATTTAGCTATGACACTTGTAACGGTGCGTTGGAATAGCCTTAGTCTGACGGAGTCCGAAAAATGGATCCGGGTTTGTAGCATCCATGGGGCTAGATGGTGTGGTGTGGAGGTCTGGTTCAGACTGATATGGGTTTGAATCTGAATCAGAGGCTATGTGGCCCTCTGATGGTGTAGGAGATCACTGAGAATGGCTACGATGGTGCCGACTGAGTGTTCCAAAATGTGGTGGTTCGCCTCTTAGGCGTGAGGAAGATCGTGGAGGATCAATTTTTTTTGCTTGTGTGTATGAAACTGGTGGGTATGAAATTTGGACCCCGGTTTCAATGGCTTCCTACTGGCTGAAGGTGGTCTCTCGGCCACCAAGATTTCCAGAAGATAGGGCTTGGCTTTTTCCTCACGGGTAACTCTACACAATCGAAAGGGGTCGTTTCCCGTTTCGCTTGGCAATTCCTCTCAGCGATCAGCTATTTTGGGGTTCCTATGGCACTCCTCACAATGAGTTTCTGGGAAATTCCCAAGTACTTCCCATAGTTGTAGTAGTCAAGGACTTATTTCCTCAAAGACTGCAAAGTTGGTTGAATTCAGTGTAAATTTGGTAACTTTTAAGGCTCACTCAGCGTCATGAACTGAGTTGGGTTAATTATGTGGTATGGTGTGTTGGTTTGCTTGCTTGTTCTGGTATTTGGTTTGCAAAAATGTAAACAGAAACTTGTAAGCAATCATGGTGACTAACCCTGAATTGTTGGCCTAACTAAGTGTCTACCTCTCAGTGGTATTCTTCTTCAACCAAGAGAAGGTGCTGGGCTCTCAACACAATGGGACTAAGCCCATCCGTAGATCCTCAGGTCACCTCCCAAGTGCCAGGTTGGTCAAGCAGGAAGGATGCTTAGCGATGTGAGAAGCCCTCCTTCTCTACCCCCCGTAACTTCCAGGTCACCTGGTGTTAGTGGTTTTGGAAAAATGCCATGGAGTGCCTAGATCTATACGAGTTGTCCCTTCGTCGTATCCCAGAATACCCCGGAGGGTGATGACTGGGTAGAGGAGGAAGGGGGCAGCAAGATCATTGATTTTAAGTTGATTTTAGTTAGACTAGGTTAATTTTATTAAGACATAATCATTTACACATTTTTCATGAAATAAAATATAGAAAATAAAAACGAAATTGAAATTAAAAAGCCCAAAAATGTGTCATGCACCTGTAAAAGTCTCGTTTTTGCGAATTGGATTCTAATCAAACCGTGTAGACTTACCTCAAACGGTTGAAAGCCCACTTCTGAAATGGGACCTTTTACCCCTAATCATGGGAAGATTCACAAGTGGCTCATTTGTTTTGGCAGAAAATGAGCCCAAACACAGGTGAATTTTCAGAAATTTGGTTCGGTCATTTTGCACAGTTTAGTGATTTCCAAACCATGAATGGCCAACAGTAACTGGTATTGTGGCCAAATGGGCTTGGGTTGGCCTTGAGGAGGATTAGAAATAACTAGAAATGTAAATAAACAAGAATCTAATCTAGATTTAACAGAAAACTAAACTAGGTTAAAAAACATAACTAAAAACTAAAACTTTGAAAAATAAACCCAGGGATCCTGTGGGATCGACCCAGTATGGTCGCCAGTTCTGTAGCACAAATTTATTCTTGATATAGGGAAGGAATGGGTCCTTTCAATTTATAGGATGGAAGGGTAGGTTCCTGTGTGGAAATACAAAAAAGAAAAGCGGGAATGAAACTAGACAGGAAATAAAAGCAAAGATAGAACCCCTCTGCACACAAGGTATGGGTTAAAGACCTCCGAGACCCTGCATACAACAATGGAGACCTGCAAGAACATGTTAGGACATAAAATTGCAAGCAACTAGATGTTAGGAAAACTCAAATAAACAAAATAAAACAAACATTATACCTCTTGGTGGAAATGGGCCACCATGCCCTAGCTTGGAGAAGCACCTCTCTCTTGGCAATGGGGGAGCTATGGCTCAAAGGGAATATGGATGAGAGGGAGTGTGGGTGGCTTGAGAGGAAAATGGTCTCAAGGCATCCACTTGGGCAGCATAATATTATGCAAGGGAGGAATTTTTTGAGAGTGACCCCCCACCCTCCTTTTATAGTTTTTCCAAGGGATTTTAGGGTTTTAAGCCCTTGGTCAGGGATTTAGCCCCTTTTTTGGGCCTTTAGCCCCCTTCCACCCTAACTTTAGCCCCTTTCATGGTTTTAGCCCCTTTTTGAGGGATTTAGATCTTGGGGGTCTATTTTGGGCTCTTTTTGGGGGTTTTTAGCCCTTTTCTTCATCCTTGGGATCTTTTGGAGGTGTGGAGATCAAATGGAAGGTCATGGAAGGTCTTATGGAGTGAAATGACTATTGTGAGGTGGTTTCCTTGGGTGGTGTAGGCCATTGAGAGCTGTGTGGGTGATTTTTGGGTTAACAGGTATCCTGAAGCTGAATAATAGTTTTCCCTAATCGCTTGGCCTTTTTGAATGGGGTGAGCTCGGCCATGTTCTCAAAAATGTACTGGAAAGATTCAAAAATAGCTTGCTCAACTTCACCGCACCTGGAAGACATCTACGCTTGTTCAAAAATCAGGTGGTCTTGCACCTTTTTTAGTTCAGTAATGTCTTCGGCATCCTTTTGCTACATCTCAGTCTGCATTTCCTTCAAGGCATGGATCTCTCGC
Source organism: Pseudotsuga menziesii (assembly GCA_001517045.1). NCBI lineage: Eukaryota > Viridiplantae > Streptophyta > Pinopsida > Pinales > Pinaceae > Pseudotsuga > Pseudotsuga menziesii. Next base: position 62,708 of record LPNX010305362.1, read on the forward strand.
ACTTTTTCTTCTACTAGCTACACCTGAACCTAATGCAGCTCTTCTGCCTCTTTTTGTAGCTTCTCTGATGTGCTTTGTGACTGGAAATATCCCATAGCTGATAATTTGTTGAGATCCAAAGCCACACTTTGGATCGGTCATAGCAACTGATGTACTTACTAATTTCCCACATTGATCCCAGTCATGGGAACTTGCACGTGATGTGATGTCCTACATCATAGGTCTTGAATATTTTTTCCTAGAAACAATGTAAAAAAATGGAATTTAATTTATCTCTTACTGCACCGAATTATGCATGGTTTGATTCTTGGATCTCCTATGTCACAGCCTTAGAAGAGTTAGTGACCGCTTTGATGAGATGCTACAGTTGGTACTCCATCCCTGACTGAATACCACTACCCGCATCATACTCTTGGTGCCATTTGGTGCGAGTCTCCTCCTGCATGCACTGTGTTGTATCCTCAGGGTTTTTCGATGAATCATTGTCAGAGTAATGAATGCTCAGCTCCTTCTAGGAAGGATCTTTGGGGGCATCAAGTGGCGGCTCCTTAGACAATTCCTCCTGACTCACTGGGTTGTGCCATTCCATCACCCACTCTTGAACAACAACATCTAACTCTTCTATTGTGACTTTGTACGCTAAAGGTAGCCACTGTTGGTTGGGGTCCTATCGTGCATGAATGTAGATAGAGTGGGGCCCAATGTTCAACCAAATAAGCCACTGATACTTGCTCATTGATTAAGGAGGTACTTGAGGAATAGAGATGGCTACGGCCTGCAGTGCATCCTAATAAACCCAAAAATTAATGGCGCAGTTTGTCTGGCGACTGGGCTCTTTGACCCACCATAAGTTCTAATATCTTGCACCTCGATACACCTTTTCCACATCAACTGTCATCAATTTATAGTCTTCTGATTCCATTCAAGAAACTAGCGCAATAAGGATCAACAGCCAACTATATGGAAATGGCCACCCGAACTAAGTAGGAAGCACTTCTTCTAGCAACTGGTTCAGCAAAAACAGAGACCAATTCATTTGCACCCACTTAGCACACTTCAGGGTGCATGCGATAACACCCGAGTGACATTGGACCGATCGATTGGCTCTAACAACCTTACTTTCCAGAATCTGTGCATCGATGTGCACTGCTTATGAGTTAATGCTATCAATTTGATAAGCACGGTTTTCACGTTGTAAGCCAAAGCACTCCTTCAACTGCTTGGAAATATTTTTATCAGTATCCCTCTCATGGATATACTATGCCAGATCTTCCTCAGCCTTCGGCAAGCCTGTAATGCTTGCGATCAAATCTACTATAACATGGATCGACGTATTCAACCAAAGTGTCCCCCCCATGAAAAAAATACAACAGTTTCTTAACACATGCATGGGATTCATTCAATCACCCAAAATGAGGCATATTGATGAGCCCCAACAATCCAGATTGGTCTAACCCACTCGCCCAAGGTTGAGGAATCTGCTAAATTGGGGCACCGGGCACCATAGGGATTGACTCATAGGGCTCATCCATGAAATATTTGAGTAACAACAAGTCATGGTATTCTAATTTCAACTTAATTAAGGTAGGGATGATATTGACCGAGCACATCATCCCTTCCGACATCGGTGGAAATTTCAATGGATACTTCTGACTTTTCGTTGGTTTCCTCAGCTTTGATCTTGGACACGTAGGAGTGACATATCCCAAAATTTCATGAACAGAGACGCCCTGAGGCACCATGCACTCAACAGATCCCAAGCTCGATGGCTCGGTCTATGCAGTTCCTTCTCCTTTCACCCTCGCTAATGTGTGGGTTTTCCTTTTTTGTGGCAGTGTGGAATTGGGCTTCTGATCCTGCTGCTTCTGCTTAGGGATAAACGATGAGCCAACCGACATGCTCATGAATTATTATTCAACAGTGGTGGGTCTAATAGGGGACTCTAACTCACTTTAAATTTCAATGGCGTCGAGGTCGCTCAGCATGCATCACGCCCCAACCCGGAAAATGCACTCGACAACTCTAATCTTCAACGTTACAACTCACCCAACAGCTCACAACCTACTGCACAATTCACACTCTAATTTAACAAGCTGCTCACTCGACTGAACAATGCCATCCTCCTGCATCTCGTGTGCTTTTTATAGCCATTTCCAATTCAAAATCATTATTTCCAAATCTATTATCACCATTGTCATATAACAGCACCAGATCACCCTCTACAAACTATTTTTTCTTAATGTGGTGATCATGCCACGCCATCTGTCGATCCTTCGCAACCTATTTGTGGAAGCCAACAATAAAGTGGTATTCTTCAAGATGGATCAACTACGTAATTCTCTTTTTTAATGCTTATGCATCATCCATGCCTGTCGCCGTGGCAATGCACAAACTAGGAACAATAGACTACATGGGCATGACTTCCTCTTGCCCATAGACTAGGTTAAATGGTGTTTGTCTGGTTAGCCATTTGCAAGTAGTGTGATAGGCCCATAGCACTATGGGAATATTCAGGTCCCAGTCATCGCAGTTAGCATTACATACCTTAGTTAGTGTTGTTTCCAAAATTTTGTTGAATGCTTCGACATTCCCATTCACCTATGGATAGTATAGTGTACTCCTCTTGTGTTGCACTTGCAATTCATCAGTTATCACTTTCACTATTCGATTGACAAAATGAGTTCCCTAGTCACTCATCAAGATCCTAGGACACCCAAACTGTGTCACAATGTTTTCAAAAATGAACCGTGCTACTGTTGCAGCAATGAAATCTACTACTAGTGCAGCTTCCACCCACATAGTCAGATAGTTGATTGCAGTAATAATATATCACACATTATTCCACTTCTCTAGTGGATTAATAGGTCCCACAAAATCCACATCCCATTTATCAAATGGTTGCAGAGTCACCTGTGGTACTAGTGGCATCTCATCCTGCCGTGATGGTTGACCGATATGCTAGCAGACATCACAACTTCTTACGTAGTATGTGGCATCATTATGCAACGTAGGCCACCATAGCCCGGCGTGCAAGACCTTCTGCGTACTAGCTTATCCTCCATAGTGGCCTCCTACAATTAATGCATGTGATTCTTCGAGAATGGGACCCTACTCATGCGGTAAATACATCATCGCAAGATTTCATCTAGTCCAAGCTTATATAACTATCCAGCAATTAGTTGAAAATCAGAAGCCTTCATGATCGGCTGCTTCTTTTGGCTAGTTGACATGTCCTCTGGGGTGACACCAGTGGCAAAAAACTGAATAATTCGTGAATAGTGATCATCCGTGATGTCAACACGAAACAATTGGGAATCTGGTAAATCGTCATCAATATTGGTCAGTTCTTCACCATTCTCAACATGAGACAGATGATCCAAACCAACGTTCAATCATCCTGGATTTACAATTATTTCAAAATCAAACTCTTGGAAGAGTAACAGCCATAGACAAATCTTCCCCCCCAACACAAGCTTATGGACCAGGTATTGTAGAGCAGAATGATCGATGAACATCTTAAAATGTCTGCCCAACAAATAGTGCCTGAACTTCTGCAAAGTTGAAACCATCACTAGGCCTTCCCTTTCCGTTGTTGTATAATTTTGTTCAGCAAATGACAAATTCCTACTGGCATATACTATTGGGTGATATAGGTCGCCCTCACCTTGTTGCGCAAGAACAACCCCTAGCGCAATAGAAGAAGCATCAACATGCACATGGAACTCTTTATTCCAATCAGGAAAAACTAGTATTGGCACAGAGGCCATCTTGGCCTTCAAGGTGTCAAAACTTCCCTAACATTCCTAAGTCCATTCATAAGCTGCATCCTTTTTTATTATTTTCTCCATGGGGGCAGTAATCACAGCGTATCCTTTGATAAACTTGAAATAGTATCCGGTATGCCCCAGTGTTTCCCTAAGCATATTGACATTCGTCGGTGGTGGTAAAATGAGGATTAGCATGATCTTTAGCGGATCGACCAATAGACCTTCTTTGCACACTATGTGCCCAAGTAGCATGCCAAATGTTGCACAAAAAATACACTTTTTAGAGTTTAATGCGATCTGATGCTGTCGAAACCTTTCTAGCATCAGTCACAGGTTGTTGAGATGGTCCCTAATTAGTCCATAGACATTCCAATCATTGATATACACCAGTAGGAACTTTTGAATAAAATAGTTAAATACAGCGACAACTACGCTAGAAAATATGGCTGGTGCATTCTTCAACCCAAATGGAATGACTCTATATTGAAAACAACCCCATTCTGTGACAAATGTGGTCTTGTGGAAATAATCCTTCGTAATCTAGATCTGGTGGTATCCCGAAAATCCATCCGTGAAGGAGTACATCTCCTGGCCGCCTACGCCTTCAAGCACTTCATCTGTAAAAGGGGTCAGGAATGGGTCATGTATGCATGCATCATTCAACTTCCTTAAATTGACGCAAATGTAGATTTCTCCCATCTTTTTATCCTAGACCACCATCAGACTTATCCACTTGGATTCTTCTACAGGCTCAATGATCCCAGCATCGAGCATTCAGTCTATCTCAGCTTTCACCTGGTCCTTGTATCATGGGTTCAGTTGATATGACCTCTATCACACAGGTTTGGAATCTGGTTTCAACAAAATTTTCATTTCACCCAGGTCTCCCAAAATCCCCTTCATCTCTGAAAACCATGTCGGGAAAAGGTCCTGGAATTCATGTAGCAGGTATGTGATCCTAGCCATGGTCTCCTCGTCCCAGTAGTCCTAGACATTGGAAAAATTGGGGTTCTCTTCCAACCCAATATTGACGTTTTGGATCTTCAAGGGTTAACTCATTGAATCCGTCGAGATGTTTGGGGTTGCAACATCGTGGATTCCTTCAGACTCTGGAATATTAACATTCTGAAACTCATCATCATCTTCAGGTTCCCTAGACAAGTTGTAGAAGGTCATTATGGATTGGATGGAGCAATGCGCATGTCGATCAACAGTATAGGAAACATGGATGAATTTTAGTACAACATCGAGGATTATTTGGAAGGCATTACATACGTTTGGGTTGGCATCCTAGAAATTAAATGTCTATACAAAGTAAACAGACAACTCCTCCCATGTGGAGATAGTTCAGCGCAACTCTTCCACTACATACCAGGAGCTTGACATCTCTTCCAGAGTATGGATGAAAGCATGGACCCATTCATCTCTAGGCTGTGACACCCACAAATTCTAACATTCAATCAAATGATTGGTGGGGTCAGGTTATCCATCATATCTCCCCACATGGTAAACCTCTGAATCACCGAAGCGCACCATCATCAATCTCCAGCACTATTCCCAGTCGTGTATCATTGGTTTATATGTCGTCCACCATCGAGCTAGGGTAGCCTTCAACACAACCTCTAAGGCCAATATCCTTTGTGGTTCAAAAAAATTCTCTTCAAATTCTTGAAGGAACTCTAATAGTCCTGGAAGTCCTTCATAAATGGGAAACATGACAGTCTTAGTGGCTACACAGTGGAGAGGCTGTGTACTCAACCCACATGTCCTGAATGATACTTCATGCAGTCAATTCTGCCAATTTTCCAGAGCATATTCAGAGCCAAAGGATGAAAAACTAGCACTGTGCCATCCACGTTCACCATTGAAAGTCAGGTGAATATAATCCTCAAATATATTACAGGCATGGTCCCAACTCCTACTAGCTTCATCCCTTACAAGTTCAATATACTGACGTCCTTCCTAAGGGTCCATAGGAGCAACGACCCTGACATCCTTGTTTTCAAATGTCATAATGCATTTTTTAAAGTTAATAACCTCCATGCTATCATTATCCCATCCAATCCCTAGCAGAGCGGGATAGGAGCCACCATCTTCGACTACATCTATCACATCAAAGTCAGCATGCATTCTCATACCTTCAATGTCGACAACCAGATTAGAGACGAGACCAATGGGATGCAACTTAGCTTGATTTGCTAGTTGCAGTTGTACTGATGACCATCCCAGAGTAAGCTTTCCCATCAGCTACAAGTTTGCTTGGTAAGGATTTTTACGCCTGATCCAAGATCCAAAATAACAGAATCAACCTCATAATCTCCAACATGGATATTCATCCTTATCTTCTTTCCTGTATTCTATTTTTTCAAAGAGTTCACTGCAGAATATTTCACTACCTTATCCAACTGATACAATAATTCCTCAATCTCAACAAGGGATTCAGAGTCCCTTTCCAGCAATAGACAACTTTTAAAGAGTTGTCGCAAGGAACCATGCTGTCACGATGGTCCTACTTCTACAGATGGGTCAAAAGTAGATGGAATGTCAATAATTGGTAACATACCCAGATTTCTTTTGATTGCATACTTTGCTTCAAAGAAAGTGTATTTCTCCTTTGCAATATCAAGTGCTACTTTTTTCTTGCTAGCGAGCAGAACTTGTTGATGCGGTCCATCATCTCCAGTTGTCACACCAGCACGAGTGACAATCCCAATTTCGACATCCTTCATTCGCGGTTCGGCATGAACTGTTGCAACCATCGGTCCTTGATTCATGTTCTAGGATTGAGTCACCGGTGGGTTCTGATTCATCAGCTGATTCATTGGTTGATTCATTGGCAGGTTATGAGCCTGAGATGGGTTCTGAGTCTAAGTCTACGGTGGGATCTGACCTTGCATCATTGGCTAGTTCTGTGCTTGGAATGTAGGCTGATTCTGAGTCTACACATTCTACAATTGAGGAATGTTTCCAGCCTACCATTTTGCAATCAACTAAGGACATTTTTTGACATTATGATTGTTGGCTACATAGTATGTGCACTGAACATGAGGGCACTCCCTCTGATAGTTCCCAAATACCCCATAGGTGTAGCACTGGATCGATTCATGAACTCGTCCTCCTCCTCGACCTTTTAACCCTCCATGAAATCCTCCTCAAAATCCTCCTTGCTGAAACTACGGTTGGGCCATCTGTTGCTATGGTAGGTTTGCTTGATGTTGGACATAGCGCATAGCTTGAACATATTGTGGCTGATTATACTGTAGTCGTGGCACCTAGTTATACTATGGTTGTACCACCATCTGTGGATGAGGTGCAAATTGTAGCTGCATTGTAAACTGTTGTTGTGGTTGCACGGTGATGTATATGGCACTTGTGCTGCTGGTTGCACCACTTGTGGCTATGCTTGCACTGCCCGAGGATCCTCACCTTTCACAAAATATGAATCATATGTTCTTTCCTAGATCAAATCATAAGCTCAATAGTTTTGTCATCATGTCCTACTGTTCGACAAAATGTGCAATACATATTTTTCACCTTCATAACCATCTTCTGCATGTATTCACAGTTCTCATGTTGATTCCCATAGAATGGACATATGCGACACCATGGTATACCAGCATAGATCAATGGGTTCAATGCTCCAGACAGCAAATAATTCCAGAACATAGGACATGTGTCCTTGGTATGGCCATCTGCATGGCACTGGGTGCACCAAATATCATCATGATCTTCCTTGGCCATTTTTATATCTTGCAGTTGGAGTGTCAAGTTGGCCAACTGTGCTTGAATATGGTTTATTTCGACTGCACTTTCTCCTACTAGTGACGCCTTCCATTTCATCACGGTCTCCATAGCCTCACTATGTGTCACAATCTATTGTTGCATCAACGATTGTTGGATATGTGGGACAAGCGTAGCAATGAACCATTCCTTGTGCTGAACATCGCTCATCTGAAAACTGACTTGAGCCACCATTGTCTTAAATCATTGACCAAAGTCCGAAATTGTTTCATTGGGAAACTATTTAATCTCTTTCAATTCAAAAATATACTGATCCTTAGACTTTAGCTTCTTAAACTGAGTCTAATAGCTCTGTTCAGATCTCATCCAATGTTTTCACGGTACCTCCCTGAGGAACCCATGTGAATCTCATGAACCATTCCAGCGCACAGCTCCTAAGAGTAGTGGCCATGTGAATTTTCTTGACATCATCATCGACAGTTTGTTGGGCGGTCCAGATCGCTTCACACAAGAACCAGTACTTCTTTGGATCATCAGTGCCATTTCCATGGAATATTGGTAACTTCATTTCATCTCCCACCATTCTAGGCCTTCTTCCTCCTAGTGGTGCTCTATTACTAGAATGTTGCTAACACGTCGAGCAATTCAACATAGAATGTGTGTTTCTTCCTTGTGATGGAATAGTGCATGGATGTGTGGAAACATTACTGTTGGGGTTTCATCCTGTCATTCTTCTGGGTGTAGCTTGGACTTGGTTGTCCTCATCATCACAAAAAGGTCGCTTCGTCCTGTGTGGTTTTTATCCACGTCATCGCACTTCGATCGCAGCAGGACCTTCTCCTATCCTCTGCCTCTTCTCTTGAAACCTTGTCCCTGCCCTTGTACAACAACTTGTTTCCTCAGCAACCTTCACATTCTCACTAGAACTCATGCCAATCTACCCCTTACCTTTTCATGCATCTCCCCCCTTTCCTCGCAGTGCCTACATCCTCCGCACACCATAGTTCCACTACTCTTGGTCCATCTTTAGGATACCTTTTTCGTAAACCAACTGCTTAATGGACAGCTATAGCGACAATAATAATATTACCCTTGGTCCAATGAAGAGCTCCCTTTCCACTTCGCTAAATGACTTATTGGTATCGACTACAAACTTGGTGATGTATTGTTCTAAGATATTATCCAACCACACTTCAACTACCCCTGATGCCTTATTGTTAGTTTCTTGTAACTCTTGGATCATCTCCGGGGTCCAGGATGTCAGCTCTCCTCCTTGGAAATTTGTCTTCTTCTTAGTGAAATTTTCCAGCCATTCATGCAAGAGGACAAGAAATCCACAAAAGAACCATTTGTGAGGACCATCGTGGATATACCTATCCAACCAGTGACCTATCAACAACTTCGAATTTTGATTTTTCAAATTTAGAAAACTCCCACAACTTTAGCTCAAACCACCCTTCAATATCCGGTCGAGTCGGATGCCAAAACATATCCTCCTCTTAATCACAACTCAGTCTCGGTAATAGAACCATTTGTTGGAGAACACCCACCAATAAAGCTTCGTTGACAAGGGTTCTCACTCTGTCAATTCTCGACCAACACAATCTCCCTAAGCACTGCCCCAGACAGGTTTTACCCTGCCAAGCAACATCCGTAGAGAGGATAAAGTCTCACCCGAGATGTTCAAGGGAGAGCTGTCAAAACTGGGTTTTCGATAGTGAGGATGGAGGATATGGGGATCCAATGAGAAAAAAACATGACTAAGAGATCTATAACTATGAAACTGACACTAACTCATTTTCATGACTACATAGTGCATCCTAACAAATCACAGCATCATACCAGATCTAGATCATCACAGTATCATAATAAGATAAATTGCAGCAGAGAGAACAATAAAACAAAAGACGATATTTATGCACTGACTGTCATATATATTATATCTGTGAAAAAGATCCAAAATCAAACAATTCTTCTCCAAAACCGGAGGATGAATACATAAAAAACGCAACCCAGATAGGTCGTAGATACAACAAGAAATTCTCTAAGATCAGATTGCACTAGATCTCATGCGATACTCATAGACTCTAGATCTCTAAAGCTTCATCTCTCCCAAAACTTGTATTTTTAATTGCAAAACTGGATCTATAAATAGGCTTGCGCCATTACATTGAAGGTCCACTTATAACTAAATTATAACCGCTAATGACCTATAGAGACAAAACTTGGTCAAATAATATATAAATATTCAAAACAATTATTTCACCGCCCATCGCATTGATCTGGCCTTACGCGGTACCGTGTGAGCTTGCGCAACTACCGCAACACTACACAACTCACTTACCAAAACCTCTGCCAACAGTGCAAGACAAGAAAACTTCAAGTGATGTGACGATTTTTGTTAACCTGAGGAAATTAAATGATGCTTGTTTGTATGATCCATTTCCTACTCCATTCACAAATGAAGTATTTGAGAATGTCAGAGGACAAGAAATGTATTCAATCACTGATTAATTCTCAGGATGCCATCAGATAAGAATTGTAAAGAAGGACCAACACAAGACTACCTTTGCGATGGACTGGGGATGCTACCAGTACACAGTAATTCCATTTGGTCTCAAGAATGCATTTGCAATTTTTTCTAGAATTGTCGTTGATGCATTTAAAAATTTTATACATATATTTCTTTAAGTCGACTTTGACGACACGACAGTGTTTGGTCTTGTAAAATATCACATAGAGAGCCTCAGAATGATGTTGGAACGATGCCGCCAGTATCAAATTTCCTTAAATTTTAAAAAGTGTATTTTTTGTGTGCCTTTTGGAGCTCTGTTAGGCCATGTGGTATGTTGCAATATAATTTTGGTTGATCCAAGAAAAATTTACATCATCCTTGAATTACCACCACCTACCACGGTTAAGCAGTTGAGAGAAACATTAGGACGTACGGGATACTACAGGAAGTTTATCAAGGGATATGTGGAGGTGACTGCCCCGATGAAGAGACTTCTGAAAAAAGACACTAAGTTTCAGTGGATAGATGAATGTCAAAATATTTTGGACAAGATGAATAAAAATATGGCTATTACGCCAATACTTGTATTTCCACACTAGGAAAAGGAGTTCCATGTGTCACGTCGACGCATCGTCTGACGCACTCATCATGGTATTGATGCAGGAGGGTGAAGGATCAATTGATCACCCCATCTCCTTTGCTAGCAAAATGTTATCAACTAGGGAGAAAAATTATACCACGATGGAGAGACAAGGGCTAGTGATGGTATATGCCCTGCAAAAATTTAGACACTATTTACTAGGTGGGAATTTCAAGATGTACACTGACCATTATGCGCTGAAATATTTGTTCAATAATATAGTGTTGGGGGAGGAGATATGCCAATGTATTCTCCTCTTCTAGAAATTTAATTTCAAGATAATTGGTAAACCTGATCGGTTGAATTTCAGACCAAACCATCAAGGATTGAATGTGGAGTAGAACCTACTAGTTTGGAAGACAATCTTCCTGACGCGCAACTTTTTGCAATAACCATGTTTGATGATCAATGTAAATATATCATAAATTTTTTAGTACATTTTATGTGCCAACTGAGTTTACCACCTCACAGATGAAACAACTAGTGGTGCGAGCTGTAGATTTCCAGTTGATTGCTGTACACTTGTATAAAATGGGTCATGAAGAAATATTTCGACGTTAGGTTTTGGAAACTGAGCAACCAATGATATTAATTGAAGCACATGCTAGTGTTGCAGGAGCATACTATGCAGGAAAAGTGATAGTGCGCAAGATACTACATGCAGGATTATGGTGACCCACCATGCATGCATATGCTTGGAATTATTGTCACAGTTGCGATATGTGTCAAAGAACTGGGAAGTCATCCTGAAGAGATGAAATGCCATTAGTGTCACAGATAACATTACATGCATTTGGTAAATAAGATGTTAACTTTGTAGGACCTATCATTCTAGTAGGGAAGCGCACAGGAGGAAGGCATATTATCATTGCGACTAATTACCTAACCAGATGGGCAGAAGCCGCGCTAGTAAAATATTGTACTCTTGCGAAAACTGTGAATTTATTATTTAAAAAATGATGTGACAAGGTTTTATTCCCCAAATATTTTGATCAGCGATCAAGGTATGCATGTTGTTAATCAATTTATTGAAGAACTCATTGATGAATTCCAGATACAACATAGACTAACAACTCCATATCACCCTCAAGAAAATGGAGTTGTCGAAGCATTTAACAATATTCTGTAAAATGTGCTAACAAAGCTAGGCAATGCACGAAGGGATGACTAGGATCAGAATATCTCTGCAGTACTATGGGCATATCACTCAACATGTAAGAAGTTGACAGTTCATACACCATTCAAAATGCTTTGTTGCAGGATTTCACCAGAACATAGAAAATAAAAGGAAAAAAGTATGGCATGATAGACACATTAAGAGCAAGAATTTTGAAGTCAGAGGCCTTTTTTTTTATGTATGGTAGTAAGTTATTCAAGCATAAGGGAAAGATGAAAACACATTGGTTAGGACTGTATATCATTAAGGAAGTGACTGATGGAGGAGAAGTGAAGTTGAAAAACTTATATGGGACAGAGGTCATAGGGATCATCAATGGGAGCTGCCTGAATCCTTATTTTGGTAATTGTGACTACTTCGCATTAAAAAAAAAGAGAGAAAAAAAACGAAGAATGCAAAATCCAAGTCACAAGGAGAGTGATGAGAAGCTGAAAGAGCTCAAATAGAGAAGCAAATTTAACACATGAAACATCATAGGTCGGAAATGATGTGAAGCGGAACAACAATGAGGAAAATTGCTAACAAGATGGATTTCAATCATTAAATCCAAATATACCAAGAGAATTCGATGGTCACCTCAATCATAAGTATCATGACGTCACAACAAAAAGGGGGTGTCGTAGTTGGAAACATTAACATAATAACCTAGAGAGGTGACCCACATGATAGATCGTGTTGTTATTATACTACTAAATTATTGCGTGTGTGAACATTTGATAGATTGAATGCCTGGAGAAGCCTTCTACTGTCCCTCGCTTGCAAATTAACTCTCATATAATGCCACATCAAGCTACTATTTGGAGCACCTAGATATGAAGTAAATTTCTTAGAGAAGTATGGTGATTATGAAATTTAGAGCTAGTGCCGCCAAGGGCTCTTTTATTCAAGTTTTTTAATATGTTATAGTTGAGGGAAATGCTTTCGGATATGTTCCACCACAAGCGGGGAGGAGATTGGAAACTGAGCTAGTTCCAGGCATCCTTCAACTAACGATACAAACCATGTTACCAGGGTTGGAAATGAGGAAGTGTTTTGGTTCCCTCAAGAGAAAAAATGTCTCAACATTGCTGAGAAAGAATGAATAAGAAGTGGCTAGAATGCAAGAGCCAAAGGACATCCCACTGAAGCCCCCAGATAAAACTATTGAACTAGTTGCCATAGTGCATAGTATCCATTGCTAGAACCCATCGATCCAAACTATTGTTCGTAATGTGACAAATAGAAATAGAGGCCACCGTCATCACCATTATCTATGAAAAATGCTGAAAACTTAAGGGTCGATGATGTTTTCAAGAAACAAATGAACAAGCAGATTCCAATAAGGAAGGGTGAGATGCTGATGAGATGGGAGACTTTACCAACAGTAGGGAAAGGTAAAAATATAGACAATAAGTGAAATTTTTTACTACTGCAACATCCAGGGTGTATACCGAAGTTGCATACTCAATCATGAATGGTAAAGAGAAAAATCATGAAAAAGAAAAGGAAAAACCTGGGATGCGTTCAAGTTGAAGCTAGAACTGCAAACAAGAGAAATCAACAATATTGATAAGTCTCCAATCTCATCCGTCCTACTACTATGAAACAATAAATTTATACGATCGAAGAAAGAATGAAAGTAGTAGAATATGCTAGAAAGAACTATAGAGTAGCAGAAACTAGAAGGAACATACACAAAAGAATGTGCATCAGAAGGTGCACGACACAACGACATCAGCAGAAAAAGTAATGTTGGAACATGATAGTTCTGACCTTGTGGAACAATTATAGAAGACATAAGAAGAAGTGCATGTAGAAGCAGAGCGAGTTGCGAAAATCATGGAATATTTTCAGAGTAAAATCAGTGCAAGGAAATACATGGAGGAATATCTTCGAGTTGCTCGGGATGAGGCATAGTTGAGTGTTAGGGGAATGCTGGGCCTAGGGATAGTAAGGTAGAATTCAAATATAATTATTCCTAAGTATGGAGAAGAGATAAACAAGAAGAGAAAGGAATCTACGCCAGAAGCAGTGAAATTAAGGAAGTAGAAGAGGAAGAGGCACAACAGAAGAGTAAGTTTCACCAGAAGAGGAAGTCACGACAGAAGGAAGGAGTGCAACAAGTAAAGGTGAGACCAAATAATGATATCAGAATTCATGCAAGTAGCATAACGAATAGAAAGTGAAAGCAAGGCATAACGCTTAGAAAGTGACAGACCTTAAAGATCGTGGGTATGATTTTGGATAGAGCTGACGAAAACCGTACATATGAAGGTATCTCTATAATTCAAGTCATTAGTGACTCCTATTAGGTGTTACTAGAATGGGAAAGAAAACCTGTTTGCTAGATATAGTAATTCATCTGAGAAAGCGACATAAAATGACTCTATAATGAGTCTGTAATAAGTCTGTAATGAGTTTGTAATGAGTCTGTAACGAGACTGTAATGAGGCTATAAAGGAAGGAACCAAAGTTGTATGTAGGTTAGACTCTCATTAGCTTCTGAACTGTTACATTTTTTTTTGTTGGCTCTATATTTTTTCTTCTAGTATTGCTGAGTGCATATGAGTTGAATAATCTATAGTTGAGTGCACATAAGAGTAGGAAGGTTTGAGTCGACCCAGGATGTGTGCGGATAATTAGTAGATAAAAGTAGGAAGAGAGCAGAGAGAAGAGCAGAGAGCATGAGAGGAAGGAATATTCTATAAATATAGAGAATAAGATATCGAACAGAGTACACAACTTAGTGTGCAGACGAAAGGTGCATATATTTCCTCATTCTAGAAGAAGAGCACCTTTGTGTATTTTTCCCGGATCGGTTTCCACATTATATTCTTTGTATATGTGTGATTGTTGAATTTGTTTGAATTAATTGTGTAAATGTTGCATTGAATGTATGATTACAGATTTTCTTACATATGAACAGATGTATATCAATCGCATTGTATCAGTTGAATACGATTATGATGCACAATGATTGTTGATATAATAAGTTTCATAAGAGAAGTTGGGTCGCGGACTAACTATTGGGTCATAGTGAACATAAATAATCCACCCATATAATTTGTTGAGAACCTTGGTAACAAGCCAAGGTACCATAAATCCCCCCTCCCAACTGTGAAAACATGGTTCTGGCAGTTACCTATTGAAGAGATATCTCGGGTGAGACTTCATCTGCATCATAGGTGCTGTCGATTGAGATCTTCTCTGTTAGGCCGATATCTTGGGCTTTGTTGTGCTGAGCAGAAGGGACTGAACCTGGGTAAGGATCCTTGGAGGAGGGAGAAAATACAACAAAACTTAATAGAGGTTATGGAAAGTACAAAGGTAATCTACCTTGTAAACGTTTTGAATGTGGTAAAATAGGTCACTTTGCTTCTAAATTCCCTTATAAGGAAAATTGAGACATATATGATGAGGAGGCTCATAATCACAATGAAAGAAGAAATAAATACATAGGAGGCAGATATGAAACTAACAAAAGATCTAGCAAACAAAACAAAAGTCTATATTCCAAAGAGAACAAAAACCCATCAAATGATGATGGTGATGATGATATAAGAGAATTTCTCATCATTACAATAGAAGAAGAACGCAAAAATGAGAACTATGAATATGAAGCAAACTCTAAGGTATATTTTAAAGGAGAACTTGTCAGCGCTTTAGATGATTTGAAGAAATCAAGAAAGAGGAATAAGAAACTAAAAGAGAATTAGTTGAAGTATGAAGGAAAGTTCAAGAAGTTAGAAAAATAGAATCAAATATCATAGGACAGTTGAAATAAAAAGAAATAAAATGCACAAGGAATTGGATATTGAAATTACCTCCTTGAAAAGAGAACTTCAAATGGTAAGCACCCAATGAATCCATCCACAAAATTTTGGTAGTGGATATAAAGTGTTATATGAAATCATTAGAAATCAAATACCATCTTCAAATAGGTCTAGAGTATCATATGAACAAGACAATGGCAATAAATGGTCAAGCTCAATTTTTTCCAACCTTAAAGCACGAATAAGAAGACAGCGGAACAAAAAACCAACAACCGTTTCACACAATAAAAGGAGTTGTATTATCTACATGACCTCCTATATTTAGGTATCAAGATCTCTTTTTGGGTTATTGTTATTCTTGCCACAATTTTGGTCATGAAGCTGTAAATTGTAGAGAATTTTCAAAACATGACTTTGGGAGAAATATAAATTTTCCTTAAGTCTCCAAGTATACTAATATTAACAAAGAAATTAAAAAATCCAATAAATTCATGAATAAAACTTTCAATCCCTTTCATCCATTGGAAGTATACATCGAATGCTAGTAATACCATGATTACAGTCATAAAGTCTAGGATTTCAAAATCTAGTAAATAATTGTGCACCAAAACGAAGCTAAAATCTCTTCTTATAAGAAAATATGGCATAGAAAGACAAATCAACAAAGCCAAGAAGAATCCGATTTGGCCTTGCATCCTCAAAGATAAAAAGGGTCATTGGTATGTTTGTAGTGGATGTTCCAAACACATGACATGAGCTAAAGGAAAATTATTGGATCTAAAATGGGAAAATGGAGGAAACATTTTCTTTGGAGATGATGGCTTTGCCAAAATACTTGGGAAAGGTATTGTGAGTCTTGGAGATGAGAAATCTAAAACGTAAAATGGTTTTCTCGTTGAAAATATGAAGCACAATATTCTTAGTGTTATTCAAATATGTGATCAAAGACATGCTCTCACTTTTGATTCCAATAAATGTAAAATAAGAAATAAAGGTATATGTAAATTGGTAGAAACATCATCCATAACTCCAAATGATGTGTATATATTAGAAGAGAGAGAAGAAGACAATTGTTGTATGGGAAAAATAGATTAAAGATGGATCTAGCATAGAATAATGGGACATATAAACTTTGACAATATGATAAAGATAAGAAAAGGACAAGTAGTAAGATACATCCCTAAGATCACAAAGTTTTTAAAACCTATCTGTAAGTATTGTTTACATGGAAAAAAAATAAGGGTAAGTTTCAAAACAAAAGAATATTCTACAATAAAAACCACTAGATATGGTGCATACTAATCTTTGTGGTCCAATGAGAATAAAATTTCTAAATGGTGAGTCCTACTTAATTCTCTTCATTGGTTATTATACTAGAATGACATGGGTCTTTTTTCTTAAAAGAAAAACAGAATCCTTTGATATGTTCAAAGTGTTTAAAGAAGTAGTTGAGAATGACACTGAATTGAAAATTAAGTGCTTAAGATCAGATAATGGGCGGGGGGAGTATATATCAAATTACTTTGAAGAATTTTATAAGAAACATGGAGTTATGAGACATTTATCAGCTTCCATGTCTCTACAACAAATTGGAGTTGCAAAAAGAAAGAACAAGATTGTGCAAGAGATGGACAGAATTATGTTAAATGACTCGAAACAATCTAATGTCTTTTGGATCCAAGCAATTCATATTTTTTCCATATTTTAAATAGGGGAAAAATCAAAGTTAGTCGCAACATGACTCCCTACAAACTATGGAAAGGCATATGAACAATAGGAAAGCACTTCAAAGTGTTTGGGAGAAAATGCTAGATGATAAGAAATGCTGAAAATTTAGGAAAAAATGACTCTAGAACTAATGAAGGGATATTTCTTGGGTACTCCTCAAGAAGCAAGGTCTATAGGTGTTACATTCTAAAACTAACAAAATTGGTGGACATTCTAGAAGTGAAAGTAGATGAAGCAATCACTCATATAATACCAGTAGATATGGATGAATATGATGAACTAGCTATTAACAAACAAGAAGAAGAATTATGAGAGGAAGAGTAATGAGGATAAAACCAAAATTATCACGAGATGAACAAGAAATAGGACAATAATATATAAATGATTTTTCAAGGTATATGTTCAAAATAAAAGCTATGAATATTGTTATAGCTCAAAATGACACATCTCTTCCCGTGACCACGTTCCCATGATTCCGTCGCATGTCGACACTTCCATGACGGCACTTCATGAAAGTTACTCAAAGTCACTAAAAAAACACCTAACTTGGAGGACCAATATTTTGAGTTCTATAACTCCATTTGACCTCATCCCTATACCATTGGAAATTTATTTCTATTAGCTAAAACTTTCTAGAAGACACCAAAGTTTGAAAATGCCCAAAAATACCCTTAAAATGAGTTTTCTTATGTGTACACGAGTTTCCTTAAGGAAACCTATCTACATACATGCGTTGCTATATATAATAGTTGTGTATGCCTTAAATATGTGACTTTCTACATTACAACCCACATATACCTCCTCATGTATGCAACTGTTGTTTCTACAACCTGCGTACACCTCCTGAAAATGTCAAAAAAATATGTATTTTGAAATTCGGGTAGTTTGAGTAGTTATGCAACTGACTCCTTCAGTTGTAACTACTTTGTATTCAACCCTAACTCTTCACTAAGCATATAAATAGAGGTAAGGAGGTCCATGAGAAGAGACTTGGATCTTTGCATTGTTATGCTGGAGGATTTGGAGCTCTCTTTGCCCACACCTTTTCCCTAGAAGCATTCTCCTTGTGTTGCAGAGTTTGGAGGCTGAGTTCCTTGGAGAAGAGAAGCAACAGAACTAGATCAAGGTTTCATGAGGTGCCGAACTTGAAGAGAAGGTATACTTGTACTTGTTTTCAAGATTAATAAAGATGTGATGTCCTTATTCTTCCCAAAACATTGTTCAATGTGTGATTGAATCTTTGTTTATGATCATATTTTGATGTTAATCATATTATTATTTCATGTTTATTTGATTACCATTTCTTTATATGTGGTCATATTGGTTTGAGGAAGGTATAATTCGTTTTGTAGGTCTCTTGGAGTGAGAGGAGCAAGAGGAGCAAGAAGAGGATTGAAGGGATGCTTGGATCAACCTTCATTTGGCTAAGGTATGAACCATTCTAATCTCTAAAAATTACTTGTATTTACTTGCACAACCATTTGCATTCACCTTTCAACCCCAGTATGTTCATGGTCTCTTAAACCCTAGCCATAGGAAACTTTCCTTTAAAACAAAACTGGCGACTCTGTTGGGGAGATCCTTGTATGTTTAGGGTTTCTCTTTATTTCTTCTATCCTTTCATAAGGTTTCAAGTCCTTTTTACAAGTTAGGAACACCTTTTGAGTTTGTTGGAACACCTTTCCTGCCTTCCTAGGTCAGTTTTTGACCCTTTTTGTGCATTTTGTCATCCATACGTGACTTTTAGGCTAAACAGTAGCGTGTCTGTGTAGTATACATGACTTGCACTACCTACAAACCACATGTCATGTGCGACCTTCCTTAAGGAAACCCGCATATGCATCTTAATTTATGTTCTTTCAGCATTTTTTAGGGTTTTGGGTGCTTTGAGGGCTATTTGTAGGGTCTTCAAGGGTCCTATGCATGTGCATGACTCCTGAGAGGTTTTTTTATCTCTATTAGGTGCTCGTTTTCTATCTTGTAAGTATCTTTCAAGTCTTTGAACTTTTCTTGCTTCCTTCCTGTTATGGAGAGAAATTCCTATGGCTTGGGCTACCACAATAGACAGATTGACTCCAGAAATCAATCCTTTCCAATATGCAATAGAAATCAAATATCTAACACTAAAGGATCAGACCTCATACCTTATTCTGGATGGTTGAAGTAGATCCCTGTTGAGCTTTCCAACTTAAGCTTGAATTGATTAATCACTTCCTCAACAACAAGTAAACAATACGAGCATACTATATATATTGGTGTTAGATCTATTCTAGCATATATAATCAACAATGTATAAGAATTTGAAATCATCCATGGATAAAATATTCATTCAAACATACATTATTGGACAGGAAAAGATATTTCAATTAATATAAAATTAGAGATTACAATGGATACAACCTCTATCGACACGTCTGCGAATCGGAGAAACTGAATTCCCCCACTTGGGCTTCCACCACCTCAATCCTCCATCTCTTGATAGCAATCTCATAGGCAAAAGGAAAGATTGGGAAGAACACAAAAGTGCTCCAAGGGACAAAGGGATGTAGACTCAAGCACAATTTCGGGAAACAATGGACTATAGTTTCTTTGCTCTCAATTCTCTTATGCCTTCAATGTATCCAAAGAGTTACTTATATAGCTTTTCAAAGGGGTAATGAAAGGTTGAATTCGAGCAATCTAAAGGCATATGGAAGGCCAGGAGTCAAGTGATTCAAATCCATGTCAAGGAAAACTCCAAAAGGATTTGGATTTTGTACACTTCTTGATGTACACAGTTTTAGGGGTCAAACTCGCGTATATACGCGATTAGGGGTTTAAAAGTCACGTCTATCAATTTTCACATGTTTATAGGGATTGTCTAGGAAACATCAAAGGACAAAAAATGGTCTAAGGGGTCTAAGGAGTCTGCAGAGGGATAGGGAAAGGCCATACAAGTGTGATTCACCTGCAGTGGTAAAATAAGCTATAAAAGATTCCCCTTAATGTGTGAGGTCAAAGGGGTCATACGATGGCCGAAATACATTATAAGTCCATCCCAGAAGTGGAGTGATGAAGGATCCCAAATGGAAGACCAGCCACCCAATCATCATAGTACAACGATACAACTCTACACATAACTGCAAATACATATAGTAGTCCCGGATACATAAGAGTACAATGGCCATGAATAGGAATGATACAAAATATCACATAAGTGTTCATCACCATGTACAATATAGATGGATCAAAATCTCCATGATGAATATATACAAAGGATCATCATATCCATAATGGCTGAAGCTATACAATGGATCAAGATCTCCACAATAGCTGGAAATGTTTGACATGTATTGGAATCAAGTCACGAGAGTTGAAATCTCATGAACACTGGCACGATCAAAGAAGTAGCATATAAGAGATGCCACCAATCTAGAAGGTCTTCTACACAAACCACTACAAGTACATGTCCTACTATGTGAATAGAGGTGTCGAGGTTGAACTTAGTAGTCCATCGTCTGATTATCAGTCATTGATGTATACCTTTAACAGACGCGAGATCACCCATGGATAATGAAAATGGGAATTAAGGTACTAGAGTGAAAAATAACAAGTGTGAATAAATGTGTTGAGGTCGAACACTTGAGAGGATCCATCGATCAGGGGACATTGATGTATTCCCAAAAACTGTCGATGGTGAGAGAACCTACCACTGATGACTGCAAGTCTCAAGGCACTCAAAAATGACTATAGATTCCAATCCCCGAATAAATGATCTAAAGTCAATGGGATGAAATCCATTGGAAGGAGGGAATTAAGGCATCCCCCATCATCCAACATGAGGTACTCAGCAAAGCTGTATAATGTGGAAGGACTCGATCATAAGGTGCACGAACCAGTAATTGTACCAAGAATGGCCGACATGCAAAGTCAAGATAACTGAGGAACGGCCGAATCAGGTTTCAACTTCCTTTGAACAATAGAATAGCAGTGAATGGTGGTTGAATAAAGGCAGCATAGACTCGATATACAAAACTGGGACATCTCTACGACACAGGAGGCATCAACAGAGGCTCCATGGGGACTGGAAGCTTTACCAGTCGATGGAGATAAATTCAAATGAAATGAGTACAACTACTAAAGTCAAACTATAAACCCAACCAATGGATTTGATATACAATGCTCTATTCGAAGGAAAAGTGACTCGACAGCTGCCAAAAGACAACATCTTTCCTTGTCCGGTTTTTTCATTTTTTTATTTTTTTTTGGACTTTTTCAAATATTTAAAAAGCTTGAAAAAGAATAAAAATGGATTTATAGTTACAAAATAGAAGGAGACGAGTGTCATATGGGAAAACAAACTAGTTCCAAGCAGTGGAACATACCTATGCTCAATGCAAGGATACATGTGTAGGATAGCGACACTCGGGGGAAAATCCCCTCTCGGTAAAAATAGCGAATCAAGTTGCAAAGGATATATAAAATGGCTCTACATGGCTAGACATGAGACAAGCTCGGGCTATATGGATAAAACTCAATGTCAGGGAAGTCAGCGTAAGGCTCAATAAGGGAGGCAAAGCTCATGATAATGCAATTACAACTTAACATAAGGGAGTCCTGAGGGAAATAGGCCAACAAAAGATCAAGAGGAGTATGAGGCTCTTGCAAAATGTCATGGCAATACTATACAATAGACTCCCACACCCTAAGGGAAAAAATGTCAGCATGGGCACCAAATGCAAATAAGGCGCTAACTAGGGTACCCATGTAAGGTCAAGCTCTACCACTCATATCATGCTACTTCTAAAACAACAAGAAGGTTCCGTGACATAATAGAGTGGGTTCGTAACTAAGGCTATAATGAAATGGTCATAATGTCATGTAAAATGCAAATAGTGATGAAACCTAACCTATATGCCAGTTTAGACATGATACCTTAAATCAGCACAAACGGGTCAATCCAATGGCTGAAACGGCACTCAAAAAGGTCTTCTACATCATAAATTAGTCCAAAAATAGTCCAAAAGGATTAGAAATGGTCCAAACTATAGGAAAGGGGGTAAAAAATTTCAAAAATTTGAAAACTTTCTATAAATAGTAAAAAAATTCAAAACATTATAAAACATTTGAAATTTTTACCCATTTGAGCTCAGAACTTCAACAGTGAATTCCAGGAGATCCAGCTGGCGAAACCCACTACCGTTTTTTCCAGGTACTGACCCATGCTCTACTCTTTCATTTTGATGCAAATTTTGTCAAATTCCATGGTGTATTTAGAATTCTAGGCCATTATAATATAGGTGTCACGGCCCATGCGGAAATCGAGGGTTTTTCTGTGTAAAGGGCTGGATAAATGCGAAAAATTCCCTCACAGTTGCGTACATACACGGCTATTTGGCAAACAGCCGTGTATGCGGCCACGCTCAATGTTTTTTAAGTAATATAATGGAAAAAATTCAAACTTTTTGTGCAGGATGGTCCTAGAATGGAGAGAACGTGAACATGGTGCTGTAGAAGAGACAGTAAGGGAAGATCTAATGGCTCAACAAGCGTTACGTGCATGTGGGATTTACAAATTTCGGTGTCTTGGTGGCTTAAGGGCCAAAACAAAACTATTGTAGATTTTAGTGGAATACTGGGATCCAAACTCAGAGTCGTTCCAGATAGACGGGATGTCCCTCACCATAGAAGTGGAGGACATATACTTTATTACTAGACTTTCCCGAAGGGGGGAAGTAGTGAACCTACGCTCTTGCGGGCCTGGAGGTGGCCTGACTATAGATGAGTACATTGTGGTGTACTGCTATCTAGACATGGAGAAGGTGGGGAGTTAGATCCCAACTAACTCCATACAGGTGATAGGCCTAAAGGCCATCCTACTGACACTAGGCAGGATAGCAGGCTTGGATTCACTCCACCAGGCCTCGCGGCCTTTGATGTTATATGCAGTGGAGTGCATGAGACCCATGGTATATGATTGGAGCACTGCGCTACTGGGAAACATGAAACACCAGCTCAGTGAGTGCAAGATGGGCAGAGTGTGAAACTTCAGTTTCGACTCCATACTGAGTATGTTTTTCTTTGAGCGTGTTCTAGGATTGAGCCCTAGAGTTGACGTTCCTCTACACGGGGTTCGAGATCTATCCCAAGGGCATTGGGTGGATGCAATGCGCAAACTGGGTGGAGGTAGGGTGTCCAACCCCTATCTGTTGATGTATTTGTAACTTCAGAATGTATTCATCTATGTATCTTATGTATTGTAACCCGATGTTTATTCTGGGATGTATCTATTATGTAATTGAGTCATGTTGTCATGACCTGATGTTTCGATCAAGAGAATCAATAATGTAAACAAGTCATGTCAAGTCACAGTGGGTAACCCTCCGATTGTGTAAGGGTTAAAGTCCCCGCAGTTTCGGGCACTAGGGATATTAGACTCTCCAAGTAGAGGTTGGCCCTAGTAGGGTTTTAGTCATGTCGAAATTAGTATAAATAGAGAGCTGGGATCTCTATTTAGCACACATCATTCACACACTAAAGTATAGCTCATAGTTGAGGAAGGAGAAGACATTGGGGCTAGACAAGAAGAATATTACTGCTGTCGAGAGTGCATCTTATTGTTTTGGGGTTTTACATCTTGTGTTGATTCTATCTCTGAGGAAGTTGCGGGGTTTTCTCCATTTATGGTTTCCCAGAACAAAAACATTGTGTTCATTTTCTCTTGTGTTTGATTGCTGTACTTGTTATTCTCTCAGTAAATATCCTAACACAATGCTAGATTAATGTTGAAAAACTAACATGGTATCAGAGCTAACCTGAGAAGAAGACACTGTGCAGCTGCAGGAACTAGGGATTCCTAGTTTGTGGATCTTCCTTCATATATTTTCAGCAAAATTAAGGTGGAACAAATCTCCTCCTTAGGGTGCATCTTTATGTTGAAGCAGAATCCAATTCTGAGGTTTTTTAGTTTTGGACCTGTCACTACTGTCGGAAATTAGGGATTTTCATAGAAGAGGATTTTTTCAATGAGCCCAGGCCTGGATTTATATCCTCCCCAAAATTGAATTTGGGGACAAATTTCAAGGCATTTGGGTAGACAGAACTCTGGAAAAGCAAAACCCTAATTTGCTCATAAACCAGCTCTGCAGGATTTCAAGTCAAGTTTCAGATCCTACATCTTGAACCGGGTAAGATCTAAAATATTTTGTATTTCCATTTGAGGTTCTCATTTAAGATGTCTCATCATACCAAGCTTGATGAAAATCTTGAGGGAGCTGAAAAATTCTGAGCCCAGAAGTATAGGATCTCCTTGGTCCTGGAAGAAAATGAATTAGACTCCTACATCCATGAGGAGGTTCCAGTTCCAGAGGGAGATGAGGCAAAGGCCTTACATAAGAAGAAGATGGTTATGGAAAAGAGAATCATTGCTGATTCTATCAAGGATCACCTTATCCCATAGGTATCCTCTCTCAAGACACCTAAAGCTATGTTTGATGCCCTAACCAAATTGTTTGAAGGGAAGAACATCAATCAGAAGATGACC
The DNA here is from genome assembly GCA_001517045.1 of Pseudotsuga menziesii. NCBI lineage: Eukaryota > Viridiplantae > Streptophyta > Pinopsida > Pinales > Pinaceae > Pseudotsuga > Pseudotsuga menziesii. The sequence goes on from LPNX010305362.1 coordinate 87,550, forward strand.
CTGAGAAACCAATTGAATAATGTGAATATTTAGAATGCATAAACAATCCAGTCTTACTTCACAAGAGTTTATCAAATCAAAGAGCAACTAGAAGCAGTTGATGAAGAAGTGGAAAATGCAGAGATCGCAATGACTACATTCAATGGCCTTCCTAGGTTATGGGATTCTTTCATCCAAAGAATCTGTGCTAGGAAGAAGTTAGTCAAGTTCAGCAGACTATGGGAAGAGTGCTCTCAAGAAGAAGCTCGGATAGCAGCTCGAGAAGAGAAGATGGGAAGTGGAGACCAATATCTTATAGTACACTCCAAGTCTCACTCCAATTCAAGCAAAAGAATACCTCATGGTTCCAGAGGTAAGCACTCTCACAGAGAAAATACTAGAAGAGATGTATCTACGATCATATGCTATACTTGTGATGAAGCAGGACACTATGCAAGGAATTTTCCTAACAAACAAAAGATAGTAAAAAAGAGCAGCAAAAGAAGACATCATGCTCATACTGTAGAGGATGATGAACCATCTAGAAAGAGATCCAGATATGAAAGTGAATATTCTTCAAGCGAGGATGAATATGTTCTGATATCAGCTCTCACAGGTAACATTACTCATGGTAGTGATGATTGGCTTATAGACAGTGGGGCTTCTAAACATATGCCTGGATTCAAGGAATCCTTTGTGAGACTGTTAGAACATGAATCACCTCACATGGTAAAGCTAGGAGATGACTACCAATATCCAATAAAAGGTAGTGGGGAATCTTTATATAAGTTAGACTCTGGAAAATCTCTAACAATGAAAGAAGTATTGTTTGTGCCAGGACTAAAGAAGAACCTTCTATCCATATCAGCATTAGATGCAAAAGGAATGTGGGTTGCATTCATAGATGGTCAAGTCATCATGTGGCTAAAAGGAAAGACTATCGATGATGCGGTAGTAATTGGAGAATAAGAAGGAGGATTACACAAATTGAAGGGCCATCCAGAATAATCCTTGGTCCATGACACGGTAGAGCCAAGTGAACTTTAGCATAGAAGGCTTGCACATGTGCATTACAAAGCACTACCTATTGCAAGAAAAGCTGTCAAAGGTCTTCCAGAAATTCAAGCAAAACATGATGTGGTTTGCAAAGGATGTGCGAGAGGAAAGAATACAAAGAAGACATTTCCAAGCAGTGAAAGCAAAGCAAAAGGAATCTTGGAAATCATCCACTCCGATGTATGCGGTCCTACGTCATCAAACTTTTGTTGCAGCTGCAACTTTCCTCCCCAAATTTCTTAAATTCGGGACCCCTCCTCATGATTTTGGTTTGATCGTTGAATCTTTTGAGTATTGATCTGTGTTTTATTTTTTAATGACTACAAAGCTTAATTCTTGACCAAGGTTCAGATTCTGATCACGATGAAGTTTATGATGAGCCATAAATTTTATTTTTGTTTTGCGTATCAAACCAGTTAACTCTATTGTGGTCACCGTTACGGAGGTATGACAGTTCGCTGTCCTTTGTTAAATGTTCGTAGCTGACTGAAGCACTTAGTTTTTTCCAAGTTTTTTCCATTGGATCGGGAGTCTCTCTTGTCTTGGTCGAAAGTTTTAGCCTTTCTCCCGTCTGCCGTTATGGCTTCTGAAGTTGTTTTACCATCCGAAGTTCAAATCGTGCCGACGTTTGATTCGTTTTGTCTTCACTCACTTGTCTGGAGCCTTTACCTTTCCGTCGTTGCGGCTGAGAAGAGCTAGAGAGCTTCCGATTCGAGTATCTACAGATGTTCGATTTATTCCTCACCCACCCGCGATTAGCTTGTGTCTTAGATCCTGGTCTCGTCCGCTGTTGCGGATGGAAAAGGCCGTTCAACCTCCGATGTGACATCTCTTCGACGTCCGATTAATAGCCTTCCAGCCTGCTAGTTGGCCCACCTTTCCGATGTTAGGGATATCCCCAGTCTTCTTCATGGTTCAGCCATTTCAATGGTATAACGTGCTGTTCTATTTCATAACGTAAATCTGATAAATTATGCATATCTGTTTTTTTGTAGGTGGATCTAAGGGATTGGTGGAACTACGATGGCGCGAAGGTATAGCTGAGCGTTTCGGTGTGGATCGAACTGAGGCTAGAAGGACAAGCGAAAGAAAGAACAACGTGAATGGCAACGGAGAAATGGAACCTGAAGATCTGTCAGTTACTCAATAGTTCGTAGAAGAATTTGAAGCGTTGGGAAGCTGAGAGGGGGACAGAGGAGGCAGCCCAAGGGTCGCAAATTGTAGTTTAAATATTTGAAAGTAGGAATGAGAAGGGTATTTTTCCCTAGAAAATTTTGTAAATTTTTGCTTGTAAGAGGAACTACTTCGTTTTGCAAAGGAAACTGCAATTTTTCCTGTTGGAGAGAGTGAGAAGTGGAATGTATCAATACAACGCAATGAATAATGTTGAAGAGGAACTATTTCGTTTTCAGCTGGGTTTCATTTACTGTAAGAGTGTTTAATTTCCTGAACCTATGTTCTTCTTGAATGCTTTTCGGTATCTTTTGGGATATTTTCCACTGTGAGTAATAAAGGTTGTTTTATAAAGCCTTTGTTTTGTTACTTGACCTACGGTAGCCGGACCATAACCGGTAAAGCCTTTGTTTTGTTACTTGACCTACGGTAGCCGGGCTGCAACCAGTAAAGCCTTTGTTTTGTTACTTGACCTACGGTGGGCCGAGCCGCAACCGGTAAAGCCTTTGTTTTGTTACTTGACCTACGGTAGCCGGACCAAAAACCGGACGGATTCCCTATACCAAACAGTCAACGGGATAGTTGGGAACGTTGATTGGGGAGAATCCCTTACTATTGCCGCCTGCGATTTTCTAGGCCTCAATAGTTTTGGCGCTAGAAGGAGGGCCTCCAGTGCATGGCTGGCCGAGGAAACCTGTTTTCCCGAGATTATTTCACTGGTTACAGTTCTGAAAGTAGTGGACTACGTAATCCAATTTCGGAAGAAGTAAATAGATAACATCTATATCCTATTCACAATGAGATCGTTAATGACCTAAGAAGACACACCAGGGCATACGTAAAGAAGATTGGAGGATTACCGATTATCCCTGAGTTTCCTAGGAGAGAGTATAAAAGGAATGACCGTCCTATAACAGAAGACTCAGTGTTGGTTGGAGACTGGGAAGAACTTGTGGAAACCGCCTTGCAAGAAGTTGAGCTACCTTTGAATCAAGAGGGCCCAGAAACACCTTACATTTCTCCTGTTCACACCCCTGTTGGTTCACCTCCTCATTCTCCACCTCAACTCATGGCCGGTGTCAACACCAACCAACCTCCGCCCAATCCACCAAATCCACCACTTGCATGGAAAGCCAGGTCACCCCTAAACCTGACTCCTCCTTTGCATGACCTACCTCAGACCTTTGAAAATTTATTGCCTAAGTTCGATCCAAATGAGAAGATATTGGTGGATGATCATTTGCAGAGTTTTTACTTGGCAATAGAAGGATTGAGAGCTGGGGAATATGAAGATGTAGTGTGCAGACTTTTCCCGCATACCCTCAAAGGAGCTGCTGCATCTTGGTACTTTGGGTTGCCTACTAATTCTATCCCAGATTGGGATACTTTCGAGAGAATTTTCAGAAGTAAGTATGCAGTTCAAAAGACTCACACAGCCCTTATGAAAGGACTATGTGCACTGAAGAAAGAGAAAAAGGAAAAAGTGCACAGTTTCACACAAAGGTTCGCAGCATATCTTAAGAACTTTTCTGAAACAGATAAGCCTTCAGACAAAGTACTGATTGAGTACTATACTTCAGCTTTGGGTCCTAATCTGGCCATGTTTGTGAAAGGTAGGGCCAAGCCTACTCTGACAGAAACCTATGAAGAAGCAGAAGTGGTGGAGGCTGAAAGGGAGAGTATTGAATATTACCCCAAACAATCAGGAGAGAGAAGGAAAACTTTATTGTTCACTAAGCCTAAAGAGGAGAAAGCACCAGATTATGAAAGTATGGCCAAAATGATGCAAAAGCTGTCTAATAAGATCATAGACTTGGAGAAAGAGAAGGAAACACAGAAGTTCTACAGGCCTTATTATAAGAAAAGGGAGGAAAACAGTCAGTCCCAACCTCCTCCTCACAATACTGCGTCTATGAATCTGACAGAGATAGGGATGGAAAATTTCTGCACCTTTCACCAACAGCTTCACTCCGAAAAGAATTGTCCACAATGGATAAATTCAATGACACTAGTCATGAATTAGATGTTGGATTCAAGATTAACAGAGGAATGCGATGAAGAAATAAAAGAGACATCTACTGCAAATTATTCCAAAGAGCAGGAAGAGGAGACCATGGATTTATGGAGTTTTGTTTCTTTATTTGACGCTGAAGAGGAAAGGAATCAAGGATACAAGGAATTTGTGGACGCCAACATAACAACAAGAAGTCAAGGGATGGTTAAAGATGATGATCTGATACTCCCAAAGATTAGGAGGCTACAAAGAAACGTTAAAAAGAAATTCCAAAATAAACCCATGGCTTATATAATTCCTGAGTTCACTATTACCAGCCAAGATCCTAAGCAGAACAGAACGCCGCCCAAGCCAAATGAAGAAAAAGTGGATGCTGAAAAACCTAACTCCATTGAATAGTAGATGAATTATGACATTATGGAAGATTTAAAGAAGATAAAAGCAAACATCCCACTATTTGAAATGTGCAAAGTGCCTCAACAAAAAGAAAGACTACTGAGAGCACTTGAGGAATCGGATGAGAAGCCGCCTACTGATAATCAACCCCAAAGTGAAGAAGAAATTGGAGAAACCAGCGTTGGAGGTGAGTCTAAATGTAAACATCCACCTTTCCTCCTGACGTTTGAAATTTTTAATCATAATGTGCACAATTGTCTGGTAGACTCAGGGGCGTCAATTAATGTCATGCCCATATCAATATGTAAGAAAATAAATGGGCAGCCTAAGCCAACCACATGGAGGGTGGTTCAGTTGGATAGGATAGACGTTAAGGTAATTGGTCAGATGGAAGACGTCCTAATCCATCTGGCATCCAATGATAAAGTATGCCAAGTCATTAATATCGTGGTGGCTGATATACCAGACGCTTACGGTCTGGTCCTGAGCAGAGATTGGTCAGCTAAATTAAAAGGATATTTCGCCTCGGATTGGTCACATCTGTGGTTGCCATACAAGGAGAGTCCAAACCAGATTAAAATTTTAAGAGAGCCTCACATGAAGTACAATGTTACTCAACTGAATGAGAAGAATGTATCAGTCGATTCTGTGTTGGGCAACTATTTTCTCGAATTGGAACTAGGAAATTATCAAGCGGAAGAGGCTAGTGACACATCTGACACCTAGCCTGATCTCCTTCGATTTTCTCAGGCTGATGAGGTTGATTGTAAAATAGTATACTTAGCAGTAGGAATAGATTTACCTTCAGTAGTTAGTGATTTTTGGACTTTATTTTTTTATGGCTCAAAGACATTAGAAGGGTCAGGGGCTAGCTATGTCCTTATTGATCCACAAAAGAATAAACATTTCCTGTCATGTAGATTAGAGTTTGAATGTACTAACAATACAGTTGAATATGAAGCATTGGTGCAGGGACTCAAGAAAGCGATTGAATTGAAGGTAAGTAATTTGAAAGTTTTTGGGGATTCTGAAATTATTGTGAAACAAATTTGGAATCAAATTGACTACATTTCTCCTCACTTGAAAGCTTACCAGAATGAGGTATGGGAACTACTTAAATGTTTTAATGCATTTAACATTATTTCAATTCCAAGAATAAAAAACGCAGCTGCTGATATATTGGCCACATCAGCCGCTAGACTCATACCTACTAACAATCGTTGTTCTGTTGAACTCCTTTTCAGGCCCTCTGTACCGGATAGAATGCTAACAATCACCAACCTGCGAGTATTTGATGATGATCATCAAATAATAGAATGCTTGACGAATGAAGAGGTGTTCAAAGGAGCAATCATAGATGATGAGGAAAATCAAGCTGAGATGAAATATGACAATTTCATTCCGAAAGGGATCAGAACGTTAGAAAAAATGTTTGACTTGAATGAAAAGTTCAGAAGACCCGCTAACGTGAAGACGCACAGCTCAACTCTGCAGTTCGAGCTGATAAATTTGGGGACTGAGAACAATCCTAAGTTCGTGAATCTCGGTAAATGTTTCTCACCGGCCGAAAGGGAAAGGTTCGTCAATCTGTTTAAATAGTACAAGGACGTATTCGCATGGACGTACGAAGAATTAAAAACCTACGACACTAGCATCATCAAGCATATCGTCCCTATTAAAGCAGGCGTCAAGCCATATCAGTAGCCATTGAGGAAGATGCACCCAAAGTTGGAACCACTAATCCAGAGCGAAGTGAATAAATTGTTAGATGCTAGGATTATTTTTAAATTCAGGCATTTCGAGTGGGTGTCAAATTTGGTACCAGTCAGAAAAAAGTCGGGAGAAATCAGACTGTGCGTGGACTTCAAAAACTTAAATCGCGCCTCAGATAAAGACAACTATCCGGTGCCTCCCATGGAGCAATTGCTACAGATGGTTTCTGGTTCTTAATTGTTTTCATTATTGGACGGGTTCTCTGGCTACAACCAAGTGTTAGTAGCTGAGGAAGATATATTGAAGACAACGTTCAGAACTAAATGGGGAACTTTTGCTTACAGAAGGATGCCCTTTGGACTGATTAACGCTGGAGCGACGTTTCAGAGAGCTATGGACATAGATTTTCGCGGACTGATTGGACGAAGTGTTGTGGTATACCTTGATGACATTACAATATTCTCGAAGAAAAGAGGGGAGCACGTGTTCCACCTAAAGAAAATTTTCGAACGCTGTCGGAAATATGGTATTTCCCTCAACCCTAAGAAGTGTGTATTCGCGGTCACAGAAGGCAAGTTACTGGGGCATATATTTTCAAAGAAAGGTATATCTATAGACCCAGAAAGAATTAAGGCCATTGAAAAAATCCCTATGCCCCATAATAAAAAGGGAATGCAATCCTTCATGGGAACAATAAATTTCGTACGTAGGTTTGTGCCTGATTTTGCCCAGACTGTTAAGCCACTGCAGCAGATGGTCAAGCAAAATGCACAATTTAAGTGGACTGATATTGAGAAAGATGCTTTCAGCAAAATTAAAACTGTTGTTGCACATGTGCCCTCCTTGAAAAGTCCAGACTTTGATAAAGACTTTGTTATGTATACATTTGCATCCGATGATTCATTGGCAGCTGTGCTTACGCAAAAGGAGGATGGGGGTGATGAATTCCCAATCTCTTTTATGAGCACTGGGCTACAAGGGGCTGAATTAAATTACCCAACCATTGATAAGCAAGCTTACGCAGTATTTAAGGCAGTGAAGCAATTCAGGCCTTACATATTAAAAAATTGAACCAAGGTAATAGTCCCTTACCCAGCTATAAGATCCCTTCTCATTCAGAAATAGTTAGGAGAAAGAAGGGGCAACTGGGTAACAGCCCTTCAAGAATATGACCTTGAATTCAAGCTAGCCACTATAGTGAAAGGTCAAGGGTTATGCAAATTGATGATTGAAAACAGAAACAACGAAGAATAGGCATGGGAAGATGAAGCCGAATTGCATGTAATGGATGTATGTCCTTTGTTTACAGCTCCTGAGTCTTGGTATAGAGACCTTGTGCATTACTTGTAGTCAGGGCTGTTGCCAGATCATTGGAATTCCAAACAGAGAAGAGCTCTGCGTCTGAAATCAGCTCCCTACCAAATCATAGAAGGCGTATTATTCAGAAGAAACCACGATGGAGTCCTCTTGAGATGCTTGGAGAAAGAAGATGATGAGAAAGTAATGTTTGAATTGCACGATGGTCCGGCTGGGGGACATTATTCAGGGGACACTACAACCCACAAAATCCTTAGGGCCAGTTATTATTGGCCTACACTCTTCAGGGATGCACATGCACACGCCAGGAAATGTGATATCTGCCAAAGGTGTGGTGGAAGACAGCCTAAAGCCTGTGATGATCACAGAACCATTTGAGCAATGGGGGCTGGACATTATTGGAGAAATAAAACCGAATTCTTCCCTGCTGCACAAGTACATTCTTACTACGACTGACTATTTCACTCGCTGGGTTAAATCTATCCCACTGCGCAAGATAAACGAAGAGGAAGTCATTAGCTTCCTACAAGATCATATCATGACCAGGTTTGGAGTTCCAATTTCATTAGTTTTTGATAATGCTAAATACTTTTCATCAATTAAATTGACCGCATTCGCTCATGATAAAGGGATCAAATTACATTACTCCGCTAACTACTATCCGCAAGGGAATGGCCTGGCTGAATCCTCTAATAAAAACCTCATTAGAATCCTGAAGAAGACTGTGATACAAAACCAGCGAAGTTGGCACTCGGCCTTACCCAACGCCCTGTGGGCTGACAGAGTCACCCCCAAGTCTGCAATAGGAGTGTCACCCTATGCCCTTGTGTATGGTAAGGAATCCCTCCTACCTCTCAATATCATGCTTTCGTCTTCTATTTTGGCACAGGAGTCTAGTGGGTCAGAGAGTGAAGTTTTACAAATGAGAATATATAATCTCCTGAAAGCAGAGGATGCCAGAGCCAAGGCCAGAAAATGTTTTAAGCAACAGCAAGAGGTAGTAAAAAGGTGGTTTGACAAACATAAAGCTGGGAAAAAGGAATTGGAAGTGGGAGACCTAGTTCTCAAATGGGATCATCCCCATGATGAGAAGGGAAAGCATACTAAGTTCCAGCAGTTGTGGGTAGGCCCGTTTCAAATCTCAGCAAAACTTGGCCCTGCTACTTATAAGCTGCAGGATTTATAGGGATGGGAGGAGAACTTTCCAGTTAATGGCCTGGTTCTCAAGCCTTACTTTTCTTGAGTTTCTTTGAGTTTTCTTTCTTGTACATAAATAAGCTATTTGGTTGTTTTCAAGTCAGGCTTTCATTTGGTTTAAATTTGAGTTGTTGATTTTCAATAAAAGAAATGAACTAGCATTTGTCTGGGGGGATATTAAGATCTTTTTGGGAATAGAAAATATGTTGAGTGTCAGCCTGTGTGTTGCTAATGATTTCTTTCAGCCTAACAGTTTTCTCGAATAAAATTCTGTGTGCCTTGAAGTCCTGCTTAACCCCTGTGAAACAAACCGGATTCGAGAAGTCTGGAGTACTATGTCGGGGCTCCACCCACGTCACACTTAAAATGTTCTAAGGAAACAACAACAAAGGACCCATGGAAAGAGGCAAGGTGAACAGTGTATTAAATATAAATGATCCCATGCCAAGAAACGAAGGCCAAAAGGCAAATAAAGAGTCAAAACTTCTGTAAAGGCATCATAAATCAAAGCGGGTGCTGAATCATAAGTACTAAATTGCCAAAAGATCCTCTCCGTCCGTGGGCTGAAATTTGAAATACACCACTCACACAAAAGGACACTATGGGATAGAGGATCCTGAATTAAAATTCAGTAAGAAAGGCATACAGAAGAACTCAGTTGAAAGGGACAAAAGTCCAAAAGCACAAAAGTGTTAAATGGCATGGGAACGAGGAACAAACGAATATTGTTGTTTACTATCTGCTACAATCCTGTGGTCCTCACGCTGTTAACTACCTGAAGACAGAGGTAATAATGAAACTCATACTCTGGCCCCAACAGAGTTATCTCGACTTGAAGGTCTCAGTTTCCGCTTTCCCCAAATTGAACTAGCATCAATGATTAAGGTACACACTTCGGTCATTTAAGAAATCCGGATAGCTGGAAAAATTCATTTGATGCATTTTGGTTAAACAGTCTGTCACTTAAAGTATAATCACCCAGAGATCTAGGTTCACCAGGTAATCGCCAGTTGTTGCAGCTGCAACTTTCCTCCCCAAATTTCTTAAATTCGGGACCCCTCCTCATGATTTTGGTTTGATCGTTGAATCTTTTGAGTATTGATCTGTGTTTTATTTTTTAATGACTACAAAGCTTAATTCTTGACCAAGGTTCAGAATCTGATCGCGATGAAGTTTATGATGAGCCGTAACTTTTATTTTTCTTTTCCATATCAAACCAGTTAACTCTGTTGTGGTCGCCGTTATGGAGGTATGACAGTTCTTTTTCCTTTGTTAAATGTTCATAGCTGACTGAAGCACTTAGTTTTCTCCAAGTTTTTTCCATTGGATCGGGAGTCTCTCTTGTCTTGGTCGGAAGTTTTAGCCTTTCTCCCATCCGCCGTTGCGGCTTCTGAAGCTGTTTTTCCATCCGAAGTTCAAATCGTGCCGACGTCTGATTCGTTTTGTCTTCACTCGCTTGTCTGGAGCCTTTACCTTTCTGCTGTTGCGGCTGAGAAGAGCTAGAGAGCTTCTGATTCGAGTATCTGCCGACGTCTGATTTAGTCCTCACCCACCCGCGATTAGCTTGTGTCTTAGATCCTGGTCTCATCCGCCATTGCAGATGGAAAAGGCTGTTCAACCACCGATGTGACATCTCTCCAACGTCCGATTAATAGCCTTCCACCCTGCTAGTTGGCCCACCTTTCCGATGTTAGGGATATCCCCAGTCTTCTTCATGGTTCATATGTTTCAATGGTATAACGTGTTGTTATGTTTCGTAACGTAAATCCGATAAATGATGCATATCTGTTTTTGTGTAGGTGGATCTAAGGGATTGGTGGAACTACGATGGCGCGAAGGTATAGCTGAGTGTTTTGGCGTGGATCGAACCGAGGCTAGAAGGACAAGCGAAAGAAAGAACAATGTGAATGGCAACGGATAAATGGAACCTGAAGATCTGTCATTTACTCAATAGTTCATAGAATAATTTGAAGCGTTGGGAAGCTGAGAGGAGGACAGAGGAGGCAGGCCAAGGGTCGCAAATTGTAGTTTAAATATTTGAAAGTAGGAATGAGAAGGGGCTTTTTCCCTGCAAAATTTTGTAAATGTTTGCTTGTAAGAGGACTACTTCGTTTTGCAAAGGAAACTGCAATTTTGCCTATTGGAGAGAGTGAGAAGTGGAATGTATCAATACAACTCAATGAATAATGTTGAAGAGGAACTATTTCGTTTTCTGCTGGGTTTCATTTACTGTAAGAGTGTTTAATTTCCTGAACCTATGTTCTTCTTGAATGCTTTTTGGTATCTTTTGGGATATTTTCCACTGTGAGTAATAAAGGTTGTTTTATAAAATGATCGGTTATCTGGTTATTTAAATATCTGTGAGTGTTCATGTGTCTTGAAAGAAGTATCAGCTATCTATGATTCTTCATTATGCATATGCAAAATGTATTACTCACCAATAAATGCTAATTCTGCTCCCTAGGGATAGCTTACATAGTCAGTTTTCTTTTTGTTGTATGCGATTGGGATGCCTATGAGCCATAAGACGAGAGGTAAGAACCTGCGCATCACATTGTGACTGCTCCTGGCATCTTTATCACCCTGCATTTAGTTAGGCACTTGCATTTCATATCTTAAGTCAAAACACAAAAACTCGATGGACTGGGCCGCAACCAGTAAAGCCTTTGTTTTGTTACTTGACCTACGGTAGCCGGACCGCAAACTGGACGGATTCCCTATACCAAACAGTCAACGGGATAGTTGGGAACATTGATTGGGGAGAATCCCTTACTGTTTCCGCCTACGATTTTCCAGGCCTCAACAACTCTCTAAGCAGGTATGCATATTATGTTTCTTTTATTGATGAATTTTCTAGGAATACATGCGTTTACTTCATGAAGAACAAAGACGACGTATTCAACAAGTTTAAAGAATTCAAAGCCTTAACTGAAAACCATACTGAAAAGAAGATCAAGACCATTTAATCAGATAATGGCATATAATTCACTTCAAATGAATTCAAATATCTATGCAAAGAATCAAGGATTAAGAGGGATTTGTCCACTCCTTATAATCCACAACAGAATGAGGTTGCAGAATGGAAGAACAGAACCATCATGGAAGCTGCAAAATCCATGCTTCATGATCAAGACCTTTCTATGCATCTTTGGGTGGAAGCTACGAGAACAACAGTGTATATACAAAACCATACTCCACATAGAGTACTCGAGAATAAGACTCCTGAAGAAGTCTTCTCCGGAAAGAAACCAGAAGCCATCCATCTCAGAATATTCGGCTATCCTGTGTACATCCACATTCTAAAAGAGAAGAGGACTAAATTAGATCCTTCAGGAAAGAAGGGTATATTTGTGGGATACTTTGAAAGCTCGAAGGCTTACAGAATATATTTCCCGGGATATAAGAAGATTGACATCAGCAGGGATGTGACATTTGATGAAGACACAGCTTACAACAAATCCAGAAAGAGACCTACTGAAGAACCTGAAGAAGTAGAAGCACCCAGAATTCATGATACAACCATGAATGAAGAAAATCAAGAAGAAGATCGAGAATTTGAAGAACCACAAAGACCTGTAGATCCACCTATGGAGAAGAATCCTCATAAGAGGAAACCTACTTGGGTACAAGAACTTATCCAAGGTGCGGAAAGATATGGGGCTCTAGAAGAGAATCACAGAGAAAGAAAGAGGACCAAATCCTGTTCTGAGTATGTAGCTTTACTATGTGATTTCGTTGATAAAGAACCTTCCATTTATGAAGAAGTGGCAGAATAGAAAGAATGGAAGGATGCTATGATCGAAGAGTACCAATCGATCATGAAGAATGATGTTTGGGATGTTGTCCCAAGACCAGATGGGAATTCAGTTGTAACTTCCAAATGGATCTATAAAATCAAACATGCTGCAGATGGTAGCATTAAAAATTATAAGGAAAAATTTGTAGCCCGAGGTTTCTCTCAAAAAGAGGGAATAGACTATGAGGATACCTTTGCACCTGTAGCCAGATACACTTCCATCAGATCAGTACTTACTCTAGCTACAGTGATGAAATGGAAGATACACCAAATGGATGTCAAGACTGCTTTCTTGAATGGTGTAGTGGAAGAGGAAGTGTATGTAGAACAACCACTTGGTTTTGAGACACATGACAGGGTGTCTCATGTATGTAGATTGAAGAAAGCCCAGTATGGTTTGAAACAGGAACCTAGGACATGGTACGGCAGAATTGATAGCTTTATATTCAGCTTGGGATTTACAAAGAATAAAGCAGATTCCAACCTTTACTACAAGGTTGAAGATGTCAACCCAGTGATGCTTCTACTATATGTAGATGATATGTTCGTGACAGATATGGATGGGTTGATTACTGATACGAAGAGAAATCTTGCTGCTGAGTACGAGATGAAGGACTTAAGTATGATGCATTAATTTCTAGGTATGGACATGTGGCAGAGTGTGGATGGAATCTTCCTTGGACAAGGGAAGTATGCAGTAGAGATCCTGAAGAGGTTTGGGATGATGGACTACAAGACTATGGCCACACCTATGGCATCAAACCTAAATCTATTGAATGATTCTTCTTCAGAGTCGGTTGATGCTACGATGTATTGTCAGATGATTGGGTCATTGATGTACCTAACAAACACGAGACCAGACATTTGCTTTGTTGTGAACACCTTGAGCCAGTTCTTGATAGATCCGAGAAATGTTCAATTGATTGCTGCAAATCATATTATGAGGTACCTGAGGGGTATAATTAATTATGGGCTCAAGTACAATGCGAATCAAAATATCAACCTAGAGGGTTATGTTGATTCATATTGGGCAGGAAGTGCCATCGATAGGAAGAGCACTTCAGGGTGTTGCTTCAGTATGGGATCAGGTGTGATCTCTTGGTTTAGCAGGAAGCAATCCTGTGTGGCATTGAGTACAACTGAAGCAGAGTATGTCGCAGCTTGTTCAGCTAGTTGTGAGGCAGTATGGCTAAGGAATCTACTATCTGATTTATTTGATCTCCAGATGGATGCTCCTTGTATACATTGTGCCAACCAGAGTTGCGTGAAGTTGTTAAAGAATCCAATGTTCCATGACAAGTCGAAGCACATCGAGATCAAGTATCACTATATCAGGGATATCATGCAGAGAGGAGCAGTGAAGCTCCAGTATGAAGCTCCAGTATGTTGCGATAGAGGAACAGATAGCTGATGTGTTGATGAAGCCATTATCCAGACTGAAGTTTGAGTACTTCACGGAGAATCTTGGTGTTCTCTAGATCGAGGTTTCCTCTAAGGGAAAGTGATGAGTCCCAAAGCCATTTTGACGAGCAGGTTAGATGTAAGGGTTGAGCCATTCTATCATGGTGAGAGGATTCAATTCCTTCTATGTCAGATATGAGTGCTAAATATCCAAATCCATTCTGATGAGCAGGTCAGATGTAAGGGCTGAGCCATTCTGTCATGGTGAGAGGATTCAGTTCCTTCCATGTCAGTTATGAGTGCTGGCCATTCTATCGAGTAGGACAGATGTAAGGGAAACTACCACTCTCCGGGAGAGTGGAGGCACCTGGTCAGTTACCGGGTAGCTCAGTCTGGGACTGGGGGCCTTTTTGATGAGGGTGGAGGATTTAGTTCCTTCCAGGTCAGATGTGAGTGCATGCCATTCTATCATGGTGAGAGGATTAAGTTCCTTCCATGGCCAATGTAAGTGCAGGACATTCCTTCATGGTGAGAGGATTAAGCTCCTTCCATGGCCGATGTAAGTGTGGGCCATTCTATCATGGTGAGAGGATTAAGTTCCTTCCATGGCCAATGTAAGTGCGGGCCATTCTTTCATGGTGAGAGGATTCATTTCCTTCCATGTCAAATGTAAGGGTAGGCCATTCTATCATGGTGAGAGGATTCAATTCCTTCCATGATAGATGTGAGTGTGGGGCCTTTCTGATGTGATTGTAGTTTACTACATGATCAGATGTGAGTGTTGGGTATGCCTTTCTGACAAGTAGGTCAGATGTAAGTGTTGGGCATGCCTTTCTGATGAGTAGGTCAGATGTAAGTGTTGGGTAAAGACCTACCTGATGGTTAGGCCTACAACTAGTATGAAAGAAGGCTGGCTCTGTAGAACTTCCTATGATGAGATAGTACACACATGATGATGACCAGATGAGTTCCATATCGAGCTATGATCTAGATCTAGTTATGATGACTCCAAGAGATCCAGATCAAGTGATGATTTAGATCCAGCATTGATGATCCAAATCGAGAGATGATCCAGATCCAGATCCAAATCGAGTGATGATCTAGATCAAGAGATGATCCAGATTCGAAGAATGAAGATGAATTGAAGATGAAGATGACTTGAAGACTTAGAAGACTCTAGATGCAGATCATGAGATGATCCAGTTACTACAGAGAAGAAGACCAGTGCTGAAAATTGTGTCGAAAGAATACCTTCCTAGTTAAGAGGGAGTGTTGATGTATTTGTAACTTTGGAATGTATTCATCTATGTATATTATGTATTGTAACCCAATGTTTATTTCGAGATGTATCTATTATGTAATTGAGTCATGTTGTTATGCCCCGATGTTCCGATTGGGAGAATCAATAATGTAAATAAGTCATGTCAAGTCATAGTGGGTAACCCTCTGATTGTGTAAGTATTAAATTCCCCGCAGTTCCATGGCACTAGGGTTATTAGACTCTCCAAGTAGAGCTTGACCCTAGTAGGGTTTTAGTCATGTTGGGATTAGTATAAATAGAGAGCTGGGATCTCTATTTAGCACACATCACTCACACACTCAAGTATAGTGCATAGTTGAGGAAGGAGAAGACACTGGGTCTAGACAAGAAGAAGATTACTGCTGTCGAGAGTGCATCTTACTATTTTGGGGTTTTACATCTTGTGCTGATTCTATCTCTGAGGAAGTCACGAGGCTTTCTCCATTTATGGTTTCCTCGAAAAAAAAAGTGTGTTCATTGTCTCTTGTGTTTCATTGTTGTACTTGTTATTCTCTCAGTAAAGATCCTAACATAATGCTAGCTTAATGTTGAAAAACTAACACTATCCAGCTGATTTCTTTCTGTGGTGGCGACGACAGATAGTTGCCATCGATGAATACCCCTATGCGGGGATGGATTTCTTGGGAGACCTGAACATGCCGCTACCACTAGGATCAGCATACGTTGACATAGGTAACGAATCTCGACCCTCTTTTAAAAAATTTTGAATTATTTAATTTTTTTGTGTTTTCTGATTATGTGGAATCAAAAGACATGTTTTTGGGTGACAATACATAGTGACATCTACCATATATGTGCAGATGTGGGACCACAGTGGCCTGAAGGCTTCCCTTGTCATAGACATAGGGGAAGAGGAGACGATATCACAGGTGTGGATGCGGAGTGGATGCTCCAAAGCATTCATACCAACTTCGTGAGACTGACACACAGAGTACCCATGGCGCAAGTTGAGGACTTGCCTGAGGCCATGCAGCACCAAGTGGTAGGTGTTCCATGAGCATGGGTGTGGCTATTTCGACAGTTGGCTAGAGCCGTAGTGACATTCCATGATCACAACCCCGCTCCTCCTCCATAGGGTTAGATACCTGGGAGTGATACATTTTGTATCACCATGTATTATATTTTGGTGGCTCAAGAGCCCCATTTTTGTATTATGACACTATGTATTACCACATTTTGGATGTTTATAAAAACTTTTATGATGATCGATTTATTTATTTACATGTGTAAAATTTTATGTTTGTGATGAGCTTATTGTGTATGAAACAAATGCCAATCTAACACGTAGTTAGCATATGAGTCAGCAACTTGATTATTAATTCTTGCAACATGTATGTATGTTATATTGTCAAATTTCCATTCTAATAATCTCACACGTAAGAATATTCTTAATAATGTCGGATCTCTAAATTGGTACAAACCATTAAGCTGTGACACTACTAACTTCAAATCAAGACGTACCTCAAGAAAGAGAATGCCATGTAAAATGGCATCCCGTAGAAGCTCAATAACGACACTATATTTAGCAACATTGTTTGAAGATGGCTATAAACATATGCCTCCTGAAGACAACACCTGACACATAGGAGTATAAATCACCCAAGCAGCAGAGGCTGAGTGTTGAGTGTGACGGCTTGCACCATCCGCGAATCCTATGAAGGTGGAAGATTCCATTGACATTTGCCAAAAGAAACGGAAACTAATCACAAACCCGATCACAATAAGAAAAAGACCTACCTATGCAAAACTGTACAATAATATACAATAACCAGCCTTGGATGAAAATCATGCATACTACTTCTTGAGATAGATCCCATTTCTAGGCTCTACCAAGGTCATTCCCTCATAATCCACTAACTCATAAGCACTCTTCTCTAACACACATTTGACGACGTAAGGACTATGCCACATGGGGTTAAAATTTCTTGCCCCCAAGGGTTCTTTCAGTTGATCCCACAAAAGGACCAAGTATCCCTCACTAAACCTCCTTGGACTGACATACTTATCATACTGGACCTTTATGCTACGCTTATTTACTTCTAGAGCCACCAAGGCATCTCGATGCTGCTCATCAAGTTGCTCAAGGTGGACCAAATGCTCCTCCAACGGGGAAGTGTCTGGTAAGAGCTCTATGGCTAGCTTCAAAGAAGGAATCTCACGCTCAACCAGCAATACCAACTCCACTCCATGTACAAGTTGATATGGAGAAAAACCCGTGGCAATCTTAACAGCGGTTATATAAGCCCACAAAGCAAGATACAACATAATGTGCCAATTATTCTTGCTTTGTTCGATGGTTCGTTGGAGAATGGATTTGAGTGATTTGTTCACTACTTCTACCTATCCATTCGCTTGAGGGTAGTAAGAGGAGGAATGCTCTTATTTATACCCTAACTTTGATGCCAACTCTTCCATCATACAATTCTGAAAGTGCGAGCCATGGTCAGTGACAAGCTCTTTCAGAATCCCGAATCGAGTAATAATATAGTTGAATACGAAGTGTGCGTCTATCTCACCATCGAATTTAACTGTAGGCATAGCCTCAGCCCATTTCGTGAAGTAGTCAACAACCACTATGATATGATGATGCCCCCCAACTGAAGCTGGGTTGCAATCCATAAAATCTAACCCCCACTTAGTGAAGGGACCAGCGGTGATGATAGTATGTAATGGAGCAGGTTTCGAGCGCATATTACGTGCAAACACCTGGCAAGGGTGGCACCTCTTGACCGCATCTACACAATCCTTAAATATCAAAATCCAGAAATAACCTGCTCTTTAGATTTTTTGGGCTGTAGAAATCCCAGGTAAATGACAACCACACGCCCCTCCATGGCAATCATTTAGCACTACCTTAGCCTCTTCATGAGTTAAACAATGTCATAAAATGGAATCTACCCCACAGCGGTACAAAGTGTTATCCACTATGAGTTAATTCTTAGACACATGACGTAACCATCGCCGTTCATCCCATGAGAGGTGAGTAGGGACCTTCAATGTTTGTAAATATATAATGATATCCCCATACCATGGGTCTAAGGTTGATATTAAGAAGATGTGCTCATCGATAAACGTATCTTCACAAATCAACTCCTCGACCTCGCTTGGGAAATTTCGATATACGCTTCGCAAAAATTAACGATTTCTTCGATTTTGCCGAAACAAACTCGAGATCGAATTCTTGCAGGATGACAATCCATTTATTATATTTTCCCCCAATCATCCTTTGAGTGAGGACGAATTGAAATAGATTGACATGGGCTACAACCAAGGTCTGGAAAAGGAGAATATAATGTCGCAACCGTTGAACCGCGTGTACAGTAGATAAGGAAAGCTTCTCAACATGGGAATAAGGGATCTCCAAATCAATAAGATTCCAACTCAGATAGTATATGACATGCTCTTGGAGCTCCTCATCCTCTTGAACCAAAACCATACCAATCGTCTCCATGGACGCGGCCACATAAAGTAGAAAATCACGGCTATATTATGGGGGACTAATCACTGGGGCCAATGCTAGGGCATGCTTGAGCGCATAAAAGGAATCCTGGGCTCGCTCATCCCAACAAAAGGTGGTGTCCTTGTTCAAAAGACGCATGAAGCGTCTAGTTAAATTGGCAAAATTGACAACGAATATCTGTAAGAAGTTTTCCATGCCTTACAAACATTGAATATGATGAATGTTTTTTGGGGGAGACAACTGAAGTATTTCCTCAACCTTCAAAGGGTCGAATCTTATACCCTCTTTAGAAACAATGAATCCTAATAAGTGACCAGAATTCACACAAAAGATGCACTTGTGAGGATTTAAACTGACCAGATAATGGTGGCACAATTCGAATACCAATCTGAAATGATAGGAATGACACACTCTCATACGAGAATGAGCAACAAGGTCATCCAAAAATACTTCGATAATCGATGTGAGATCATGCAAGATCAAGGTTATGTCCCACTGAAAAGTAGCTCTGGCATTCTTAAGGACAAAAGGCATTTTCCGATATGCAAAAGTTCCCCAAGGAAAATAAATGCAGTCTTATGTTGGTCCTTAGGTTTAATTTGTATTTGATTGTATCCATAAAAGCCGTCCATAAAGGAAAAAACCTCGCTACCTGCACACTCATCCAAAATATGATCAATAAATGGTGTGGGGAAATTGTCCTTAGGACAGGAACGATTCAAATCATGGAAATTAGTACATATGTGGATCGCTCCCTACTTCTTATCAACCGGAACGGGATTTGAAGCCCACTCCGTCAAGAGAACGGGATAGATAAAATCGACTTTCAACAGTTTCTCTATATTTGCCTTAATCGTGGGTGCTTTCCTAGGATTCACTGCACACAAGCATTGTCAAACAAGCTTAACATTGGGATAAGTCTTAATCTTGTGTTCAACAATGTGAGGGTCGATACCTGGCATTTCATCGTAAGACGAAGAAAAGATATCATGAAATTCTTTAAATAGCTCGGTGTATTCTTGAATCTCAATATGGGAACATTCTGCCCCAATATAGACATTCTCTATCTTGCCAGGATCGTGAGAGATATTGATAGGAATTGTTGGAGATATATTTTCCATGTTCCCATCAACCATCGAACCAGGAGAGCTTAATGGGACCATGGGACTACCAATTCTCTCACTAAGAACCTCCCTAAAGTCCTCATGCTCCAACCGGTCAAGCTCAGGAAGAAAGTATGATCTATGATGTAAATCTTCCCATGGTGGCTCAACTCCCAACATGGCCTCAATAATTGCTTCGTCTGAAGGAAAAACACTATCAAGGCAGTCGTGTGTGTGAGAAGACTGTACTGCCCATGCATGCAGCACATATGGGCCCTCCTCCTCCATTCTCAAAGAGGAAGAACTAGGCTCTGCAACACACTCAATATTAGCTTGATAAGCTACCATAGCTATAGGAAATGGCACATCTGTCACAATGGGCTCACTCAAAGTATTCGGTGTAGGAAGAATCCAAGGATCTTCCATATGACTCGTGCGAAAAGACACTGATCTCACAGATGTTGAAGCCTCATAACTAGACCCTATCATAAGGATAGATGCAAGAAATCTAAAACTTCCCATGAGGGATGGATACATGCCCACACCCACACTCCTAGTTGCCGGCTGAGAGTGTTCTACAATCGGGATTGAAGCTCCCGAAGATGCGGTAACCGACGGATTCTTGAATGAAATTTTATCAATTGTAACTATCTTCCCATTAAATGGAAAGCATACAATGAAAAATAGGGAAGAAGCTATGGCTTGCATACTATACATCCAATTCCTACCGAGCAAGATATTGTAGTCAAGGGGCGCATCAACCACCTCGACCTCTATTGCAACGGTCTTCCCTTCCAAATGGGCCTTAAGGGAAGGAAGGATCATGTGTGTCCTAAACGATCTCCCATCAAACGCAGTTAACATGGTCGCATATTTAGACAACTCATAGGAACCTAAAACCTTCCAACATGATAAAGACATCACAGAAGCAGCAGCACCTTCGTCAATCACACTACGCTTGACAATCATGTTGAGACATTCTACATGAATCAAAAGAGACAGATAGTAAGGCAAGCGAGGCTAAAGTCCTACGATTTCAAATTTAATCACAGAGGAAGAATTATCATCATTCACACCAAGGGCAGCAAGCAAAGCCTTCCTTTGCGAAGGACAACTCTGAAGTACTTCTAATGTAGACATCGCACAAGGAGTGTGGCCCAAATCCTCGACAACAGAATAGTTCTGGGTGGCTCGGGCATTAGGATTATGCCCCGAATGATTAAGGACTCCCTTAGGAATGCGAGGTGCAGCTTCAAGTTTATCCATAGGTTTTTCAATACACAAAGGAGTCCTTGGTGGATCAGGTTCCTTTCTTGGGTTGGGTTGTGACAAACCATAGTCCTTTGCCTGGGTCACAACTTTTGCAGCATCTACCATGTTAATGCAACCACGAACACTACCCTCCAGCGGATCTTGATCACCACCCGACTGATCATGGGTCCTCGAGTTCATGTTTTGATTGTGAGGTAAAGGGTTAGTAAGCACAGTTGGGCCCTGTGCTAAGAATCTCGAGGCTTCATCGATACAAGGGCACAAGTAAGTGAGGTGATCTTACTTACACAACTTGCAAGGAAATTTAACCTTACGTTTAGCTTGCTTGTCCCCCCCAGCATTACGAGCATTCTTGTCATTATTATTATCATTTTAATTTCTATTCCCACCCTTATGATTGTTCTTACCCTTATTTTTATTCCTTCTGGGTTGCTAGTTACACTTCTGGTTCGACGATTGCACCGAAAGCACACTCACCATTTGGGTGGGTTGAGATGAAGTCGTGGCTTGTCTCGAAGCAGATTGGTTGATTGACATTTGACTAACTTGTTTCACAATTGAATTCATAGGTTTATCACTCACACAACCAACAATTCCATCGGCATGTGGTCCAGGTTTAACTTTGGGGTCAAAGGTAGAACACGGAGCATTGGGAATGATCTCATATAACAAACCGGATTGAGCATAAATCAAATCCAGTTCCTGTGCCCTAAAAATGGCTTGTTCCTCATTTTTCACTCCAAATATAGAAACATCCTTTGCTATATCAGCCAATAACAACTTAATGAACCATTCGAGGAGGAATTCCGGTGGTATAAAGGATTTAATCAACCTCTTCCGTCTACGCCACTCTTGGATATGATACGAGATATGTGTGGCTTTATCCTGCTGAAATGTTGATAAGAGTTCTGTACCAACATCATAACACACTAGTAGCTGGAAGTGGTTAAGAAAAGTCATTGCTAGGTCATCGAACAAAGCGAATGCCCCTGTAGGTAGCTCTATATACCATTTCACGAAAGGCCCTGTAAGGGTGAGTTGAAACAACCTTAAACAGATTGAGCTTGGTGTAAGGAATTTGAAGAGCACCATAGGTGAAAGGTAGTAGCATGTTCACTCAGATCCTCTCCTAGTTTGCCCTTGAATTTGGGTATGTTCAAGGGAAGCTTAGTAGGGACAGTCGACCAAGCCGGTTCATGAGTTACAGGATCGTTCGTCAATCTTGACAAGTCAGGAGGACTTAGCGTTGCGAGGAAAGGGAGCCTAGGATGATTAGGTCGATGGACTGCTCCCTAATAGTTATGATTCACATAGGTATGATTACCATAACCACCATGGCCTTGGCCATAGTGCCCTCCTCCCATTTTACCTATATAGGGTGGCATGGAAGCACCATAGTATGGTGTACCTTGACTGTTTGGAGCTAAAAAGCCATAATTTGGAGAGTAAGCGAGTTGTTGATACCCACACTCATAAGGTGAAGAACCCTATCCATACTGCATCCCATAATAAGGTCCGTAATTCATCGCATGAGATGTCCCATGAGAAACTCCATAAGTAGGAATATACGCTTTGGAAGTAGGATTATACATTCTGGAAGTAGGAATATATGCTTTGAAAGTAGTAATATGACCTCTAAAAGCATGAACATGACCTCCCAAAACAACGAGCAGTACTTGGACCTGAGACCCAACTGGTCGAGTAACCATAGTACGGACATGACTCGTAGCAACATTCCGGCTCGAAGGACCACATGAATGAGGTGGAGGGTGAAAATTCGAAGAACTAGGGACATAGGATGAAGGGACTTGTGTAATTATGTACGTGTTGTTCCCTATAGTCACTCATCTCGGATCTAGTATCCTAATAGGATCACTAGCCCTAGGCCTAGGAGGAATATGTGATGTAGCTTCCACCGCCGGGATGGAAGGTTCAATGTGAGTTGTGCTACCAAACCTCTCTGCATGGTAAGGAATGATAGTGACCCCAGGCATAGTGCTAGGCTCAAACTCTGACTCGACATGAAATTCCAAATCATGTGTGGGAAAACTAGAGATACCATAACTAGTGCTCGCGGATTCGAAATGAGTCTCATCATCTTCCAGCATTCCATATCGGTGATGCGTCAATGGGGGCTCAAC
This sequence comes from Pseudotsuga menziesii, assembly GCA_001517045.1. Lineage (NCBI taxonomy): Eukaryota > Viridiplantae > Streptophyta > Pinopsida > Pinales > Pinaceae > Pseudotsuga > Pseudotsuga menziesii. The sequence continues at coordinate 110,889 of LPNX010305362.1, forward strand.
ACTAGAGTAAGTAGGTCTATCATGAAAAGTAACTATCTACAAAATTACAAGATCTAACTCAGTCAAATCAATTGAAGGATCATAGTTAGGAGTAAGCTCCCCATCTTCCACTTGAATGGGAGAAGGTGGTTCAGGAATACCTTCAACATGGTCTCCCATCGTGTGTGTATCAATGTTTGAAGTAGTCCGCCTGAACTGTCTATCACTCTCTCTCAAAGGAGGAGGAAATGTAGAAGGTGAAAGTCCTGCTAAACGACGAGAACGGTGAGGTGTTGCACTGGAATCCACAATGACTCAAAAAATATAAAAAACTCTCTATCTACGTAAACCCTGGGCAATCTAACGTGCACAGAGCAATCACCAATAAAATCTAAGTCCAAACACAAGAAATCAAGGGTAGGATAAGTGAGCTCCTGAATGAAGTAGGTATGTCTCACCTAAGAGAGGCTTGAGACTCTCATACACAAAAAGCAGAGGTATGTAACCAATTAGTGTGGCCCTCAGCTTCAACGCGTAAAGTGACTGTGCTGTCCGACCCCAAATTGGCCGGGACACCCACAGAATAACCCCTGCAGAGTACCCATTCGATATCATATGTGAGGCCACTAAGGTCACCTCAATATAATCAATGCTTAGGAGGAGATTCGTAGGCGGGATTGACCGTATGGGTAGGGTAGCAAAGCCTGAAACTCTCGAAAGAGCCCCCAGATACGAATACAATCCTGGAAATATTTCCGGTTCTACTCAGTTATGACTAGGGGTCATTCCAATCAATAACCGCTCACACTGCCTCGTGCTTAACTCCCTTTTGAGAGGAGGATCCTGAGAAACACTGGTTATACCAAGGAATTTCACACACTCACCTGGATAGACACATACATGTTTTTTTTTATTGGTCTTGGAGAATTTACTCACAATGAACTATTCCAAGACCCTAAAACCTAATCTTGTTGGTGAACGCTCTCAAATAAAATAGTGTAGTTCATTTTAATTAAGCGTTGATTTTAATTGGCTTTATTACTCAAAATAGGTATATGGTTGTGCAACTAATGGTGTTATGGCACAGCATGAAGCAAAATGCACACCTAACAATCAATGCAAATGCATTGTGTCCATGAAAAACAGGGTATTCTACTATGTGAAATGCACAATTTTCTTCGAATGATAGATGCAAACTTTCCTATATGAAATCCTAACTAATACTCCAAAGCAAATCTAGTGCAAGTACTACGCAAAATGTAAGATGCAATGCATGATGATAAGCAAATATTTTTGGATTTTTTGAAATAAAAATGAGATATTTAAAGCAAAATAATGGTTCTACAACCCCTAGACTCTGCAAGCACACTTAAGAAGCACTCAAGCAAAGTAATAAGGTAAAATAAATCTAATGCACTAATCCCAAAACAAAAAATCAAAAATTCAATGACAAGAACATTCTTCAAAAAAGAAATTTTACCCTAAAAATAAATGTCTCTAGTAAGAAATAGAGGTGTATACAGACTCTAGCAGTATCAAAGGAGACTCAGCAATCATCCAAATTCACCTAGGAACAATCAATATTCCTCTAAAGGGAAAAACTAAGAGCATATGTGACTGTTCGCAGTAAACCCGCGTGTGTACGCAGAAATAGCAGTGAAACCCGCGTATATACATGATTGTGAGTTAAAAACTCGCATATAGGAAGAAAGGTGCATAAAAATAAAGGAAAACATACAAGCTGAGAAAAACTTCACACCAATCAGACACTACCAGGAAAACATGCCCCCATACCCAACATAGAAACAAGAGAAAAAGAGCAATTCAAAGTCATTGAATGTCGATAGAAAGCCCCCAAGGGACAACTACTAGGAACTCCCCAGCGGAGTCGCCAATTATGTTATGGAGAGAAATTCCTATGGCTTGGGCTACCACAATAGACAACTTGACTCCAGAAATCAATCCTTTCCAATATGCAATAGAAATCAAATATCTAACACTAAAGGATCAAACCTCGTACCTTATTCCGGACGGTTGAAGTAGATCCCCGTTGAGCTTTCCAACTTTAGCTTGAATTGATTAATCACTTCCTCAACAACAAGTAAACAATACGAGCATACTATATATATTGGTGTTAGATCTATTCTAGCATATATAATCAATAATGTATAAGAATTTGAAATCATCCATGGATAAAATATTCATTCAAACATACATTATTGTACAGGAAAAGATATTTCTATTAATATAAAATCAGAGATTACAATGGATACAACCTTTGTCGGCACGTCTGCAAATCGGAGAAACTGAATCCCCCACTTGGGCCTCCACCACCTCAATCCTCCATCTCTCAATAGCAAGCTCACAAGCAAAAGGCAAGCTTGGGAAGAACACAAAAGTGCTCCAAGGGACAAAGGGATGCAAACTCAAGCACAAGTTCTAGCAACAATGGACTATAGTTTCTTTGCTCTCAATTCTATTATGCCTTCAATGTATCCAAATAGTTCCTTATATAGCTTTTGAAAGGGGTAATGAAAGGTTGAATCCGAGTGATCTCAAGGCATATGGAATGCCAAGATTCAAGTGAGTGGGATCCATTTCAAGGAAAACTCCAAAAGGATTTGGATTTTGTACACATCTCGATGTACGCGCTTTTAGGGGTCAAACCCACGTATATACGCGATTAGGGGTTTAAAAGTCGCATGTATAAATTTTCACATGTTTATAGGGATGGTCTAGGAAACATCAAAGGACAAAAAATGGTCCAAGGGGTCTAAGGAGTCTGCAGAGGGATAGGGAAGGCCATACAAGTGTGATTCACCTGGAGTGGTAAAATTAGCTATAACACTTCCCCTGCCCCCCCCCAACCTCCTTCCTTGGATTGACCTTGTTGGACAAGGTACTGAGCAACCTCTATTTGTAGGTTTAGATTGATACTTGGGACTTGTTGACCTTTGTTTATGTCAGTCTTATTGCTCAGTATATTCATTCCAAAGTTGTTGGCTTGTTCACGTTTGTGAACCTTCCTTCCTAGAGAGGTTATATCTAGCTTTAGGGAAACCTCGGTTTTGTTTGTGGGGTGTATATTAGTTGTCTATTTGCTTTGCTTACATTAATTGCTTGCATTAGTTGATAGGCTATTTTTCTTTTGCATTTATAAAAGAAAAATAAAAAACACATGTTTCCTTTATATGCATGTAGATTATTTTTTTAGTCTAGATTGCATGGCATATCATTGTTTTGGAAAAAAAAATAAAAAGAATTTCTTCTTTTGTGGCTTTCAAGTTTCTATTTGAAAAAGAAAAAGAGAATAGTTTTTTATTTTTGCATTTCATTTCTCTTTGTTTAGTCATTTTGTTTCAACTTTGAGTCAAAAAACCACATAAGTTTCACGCCATTTACCCTCTGACTAAAAACAACCCTTGAAATAAATGATATAATTTAATAATTATTATTAAGTTATATTTTATAGGGTCATACACCAACTAGATTAGGCTGGACTTGTGGATTAGGGAGTTTCAACTCTCTACAAGTGTTTAAATTCAGACGTAGTTGACCAATCACTGGGTAAACCATTTTCTACATTGATTGTATCTGGGAAGCTCCTCTCAAACGGGAGTTAAGCACGAGGCCGCGTGGAGGCTTGAACTGAGGAGATAACCCTCTGTTTCCTTGTCAAAGCATATACCAAGGTTTTTGTGCATCTAGGGATTCTGTCATAGATAGGGTTTCGGGCTTTGCTACCCTACCCATGCATATGAACCAGGCTTGGGATTGTCCCCCCAGACTGTCAATATAGTTAAGGTAACCTTTAGTCTCTTTGACATCTAGGGTTCATACACATGTACACCGGAAGGCTATTTCTAGTTGACCTTGGATGGGCTTGGAAGGTAACCCCAGTAGAAGGTGTGGGAGGGCAATGGGTGATTCCTCTACTTGTGCCTAAGAACATTTACAGGGATTCCAAGTAACTATCTATCAGCTTTCTTCTGGAAAACATATCTTATACCTGTTTGTCTATTTGTCTTTAGGAATTTTTAGTGAGTTCTATGTGGTTTGTCTGTGCTTAGTGTTCCTTTAGGTGTGTGCTTTGTAATTTTGGTTGCCTTTGTTAGTTTTTCAACATTAAGCTAGCATTATTAGGATCTTTAACTGAGAGAATAATAAGTACAACAATCAAACACAAGAGACAATGAACACAGTGTTTTTCCTTGGGGAAACCATAAATGGAGAAAACCCCACAACTTCCTCAAGGATAGAATCAGCACCAAAATAGTAAAATCCCAAAATAGTAAGTGATCTCCCAACAACAGTAACCTTCTTCTTATCTAGCCCCAGTATCTTCTCCTTCCTCAACTATGTGCTACACTTGAGTGTGTATTAGTTGTGTGTTAAATAGAGAGTCCAGCTCTCTATTTATACTAATCCCGACATGACTAAAACCCTTCCAGGGCTGACCTCTACTAGGAGAGTCTAATAACCCTATTGCCCCAGAACTGTAGGGACTTTAACCCTTAGACAATTGGAGGGTTACCCACAATGAATTGACATGACTTGTTTACATTATTGATCCTCCTGATTGGAACATTGGGGCATTACAACATGACTCAATTACAATGTAGATACATACCAGAATAAACATCGAGTTACAATACATAAGATACATAGATGAATACATTCCAAAGTTACAAATACATCAACACTCCCTATTAACTAGGAAGGTATTCTTTCGACACAATTTTCAGCATTGGTCTTCTTCTCTGTATCAACTAGATCATCTCGTCATATGCACCTTCAAGTATTCTTAGTATTCAAGTCATCTTCATATTCAAGTCATCTTTATATTTAGATCTGGATCATCATGGGACATCGTCACTAGATCTGGATCATCACTGGGCATCATCACTGGATCTGGATCATTACTCGATCTGGATCATCACTGCTTGATCATCATCACTGAATCTGGATCATCACGGGTGCTATCTCATGATTCTTCTTGTCACAGGAAGTTTTACAGAGCCAACCCTTTTTCATGCTGGTTGTAGGCCTAGCCTCCATGTAGGTCTTCTTCAGCACTTACATCTATCCTACTCATAAAAAAGGCACAACACTCACATCCATCCATGCGGGAACACATCCTACTCACAGTGATGGAAGGGCTCTGCACTTACATCCATCCAGGCAGGAACACATCCTTCTCATAGTGATGGAAGGGATCTGCACTTACATCCATCCAGGGGGGAACACATCCTGCTCACAGTGATGGAAGGCCTCTGCACTTACATCCATCAAGGTGGGAACACATCCTGCTCACAGTGATGGAAGGGCTCTCCGCTTACATCCATCCAGGTAGGAACACATCCTGCTCACAGTGATGGAAGGGCTCTACGCTTACATCCATCCAGGAGGGAACACATCCTGCTCACATTCATGGAAGTGATTTATGCTTACATCCATCCAGGTGGGAACACATCATGCTCACAGTGATGGAAGGGCTCTGCACTTACATCCATCCAGGAAGGAACACATCCTACTCACAGTGATGGAAGGGCTCTGCACTTACATCCATCCAGGCAGGAACACATCCTACTCAAAGTGATGGAAGGGCTTTGCACTCACATCTGATCTTGTAGGAACCAATCCTATAGTCATATTAGAATGGCCCCCAGTCCTCAACTGAGCTACCTGGTAACTGATCGGGTGCCTCCATTCTCCTAGAGAATGGCAGTTTCCCTTACATCTGTCCTGCTCGACAGAATGGCCAGTACTCATATATGACATGGAAGGAACCAATTCTCTCACCATGATAGAATGGCTCATCCCTTACATTTGACCATGGAAGGAACCAATCCTCTCACCATGTCAGAATGGCTATGGGTCTAATCACTTTCCCTTGGAGGAAACCTCGATCTGGAGAACGCCAAGATTCTCCCTGAAGTACTTGAAATTCAGCCTAGCCAATGGCTTCATCAATAAATCAGCTATATATTCCTCCATCGTAACATACTGAAGCTTCACTGCTCCCCTTTGCACCATATCCCTGATATAGTGGTACTTGATCTCGATATGTTTCAACTTGTCATGGAACACTAGATTCTCTGAAAAATTTACGCAACTTTGGTTGTCACAATGTATACAAGTAGCATCTAATTGGAGATCAAATAAATCAGATAGTAGCTTCCTTAGCCATACTTCCACACAACTAGTTGAATAAGCTACAACATACTCTGCTTCAACTGTACTTAGTGCCACACAGGATTGCTTCCTGCTAAACCAAGAAATCACACCTGATCCCATACTGAAGGAACACCCTGAAGTGCTCTTCCTATTGATGGCAATTCCTACCCAATATAAATTGACATAACCCTCTAGGTTAATCTTCTGATTCGCATCGTACTTGAGCCCATAATCAACTGTTCCCTTCAAGTACCTCAGAATATGCTTTGCAGCAATCAAGCGAGCATGTATCGGATCTATCAGGAACTGGCTCAAGGTCTTCACAGCAAAGCAAATGTCAGGTCTCATGTTGGTTAGGTACATCAAGGACCCAATCATCTAACGATACATCATAGCATCAACCGACTCTGATGAAGAATCGTTCAAGAGATTCAGGTTCAATGCCATAGGTGTGGCCATAGCCTTGCATTCCATCATCCCAAACCTCTTCAGGATATCTATTGCATACTTCCCTTGTCTAAGGAATATTCCATCTATACTCTGCCACACCTCCATACCTAGAAAGTAATACATCATCCCCAAGTCCTTCATTTCAAATTCAGCAGCAAGCTTTCTCTTCGTATTAGCAATCAACCCATCCATACCTGCCACAAATAGATCATCTACATATAGTAGAAGCATCATTGGCTTGCCATCTTCAACCTTGTAGTAAAGGTTGGAATCTGCTTTACTCTTGGTAAAGCCCAAACTGGATAGAAAGCTGTCAATTCTACCGTACCAGGTTCTGGGTTCTCGTTTCAGACCGTACAAGGATTTCTTCAATCTACATACATGAGACTCCCTATCATGAGTCTCAAAAATGAGTGGCTGCTCTACATACACTTCCTCTTCCACTACACAATTCAAGAAAGCAATCTTGACATCCATCTAGTGTATTTTCCATTTCATCACTACAGCCAGGGAAAGTATTGATCTGATGGAAGTGTATTTGGATACATGAGCAAAGGTTTCTTCATAATCTATTCCTTCCTTCTAAGAGAAACCCTAAGCCACAAATATTGCCTTATATTTTTCGATGCTACTATCTGCAGTATGTTTGATCTTGTAGATCCATTTGGAAGTTACAACTGACTTCCCTTCTGGTCTTGGAACAACATGCCAAACATCATTCTTCATGATCGATTGATATTCTTCGATCATAGCATCCTTCCATTCTTTCTGTTCTATCGCTTCTTCATAAATCGAAGGTTATTTATCAATGAAATCACATAGTAAAGCTACATACCCGGAGTAGGATCTGGTCCTCTTTCTTTCTATGTGATTCTCTTCTAGAGCCCCATATCTTTCTGCACATTGAATAAGTTCTCATACCCAAGCAGGTTTCCTCTTATGAGGATTCTTCTCGATAGGTGGATCTACAGGTCTTTGTGGTTCTTCAAAATCTTGATCTTCTTCTTGAGTTTCTTCATTCATGGTTGTATCATGAATTCTGGGTGCTTCTGCTTCTTCAGGTTCTTCAGCAGGTCTCTTTCTGTATTTTTTGTAAGTTGTGTCTTCATTAAATGTCACATCCCTGCTGATGTCAATCTTCTTGTATCCTAAGAAATATATTCTGTAAGCCTTCGAGCTTTCAGAGTATCCCACAAATATACCCTTCTTTCCTGAAGGATTTAATTTTGTTATCTTCTCTTTTGGAATGTGTATGTACATAGGACAGCCGAATATTTTGAGATGATTGACTTCTAGTTTCTTGCCAAAGAGAACTTCTTCAGGAGTCTTGTTTTTGAGTACTCTATATCGAGTACGGTTTTGTACATACACCGTTGTTCTGGTAGCTTCAGCCCAAGGATGCATAGGAAGATCTTGATCATGAAGCATAGCTCTTACTGCTTCTCTGATAGTTCTGTTCTTCCATTCCGCAATCCCGTTCTGTTGTGAATTATAAGGAGTGGACAACTCCCTCTTAATCCCTGATTCTTTGCATAGCTCTTTGAATTCATTCGAAGTGAATTCTCCGCCATTGTCTGATCGAAAAGTCTTGATCTTCTTTTCAGTGCGGTTCTTGATCAAGGCTTTGAATTCCTTGAATTTGTTGAATACTTCATCTTTTTTCTGCATGAAGTAAACCCATGTCTTCCTAGAAAAATAATCAATAAAGGAAACATAGTATGCATACCTGCTTAGTGAGTTTGATGACATAGGACTGCATACATCAGAGTGTATGATTTCTAGGATTCCTTTGGCTTTGCTTTCACTTCTAGGGAATGTATTCTTTGTATTCTTTCCTTTTGCATATCCTTTGCAGACCCCATCATGTTTTTCTTGGAATTCTGGAAGACCTTCAATAGCTTTTCTTGCAATTGGAAGTGCTCTGTAATGCACATGTGCAAGCCTTCTATGCCAAAGTTCACTTGGATCTACTGTTTCATGGACCAATGCTTGTTCTCGATGGCCCTTTAATTTGTATAATCCTCCTTCTTGTTCTCCAATCACCACCGCATCATCGATGGTCTTTCCTTTTGGCCACATGATGAATTGACCATCTCTGAATGCAACCCTCGTTCCTTTCGCATCTAGTGCAGATATGGAGAGGAGGTTCTTCTTGAGTCCTGGCACAAGCAATACTTTCATCATTGTTAGAGACTTCCCAGAGTCTAGTTTATAGGAATATTCTCCACTACCTTTTATTGGATATTGGTAGTCATCTCCTAGCTTCACCTTGTGAGGTGATTCATGTTCTGATAGTCTCACAAAGGATTCCTTGAATCCAGTCATATGTTTGGAATCTCCACTGTCTATAAGGCGATCATCACTCCCATGAGTAATGTTACCTGTGAGGGAAGAGATCAAAACATACTCATCCTCACTTGAATAATCTTCACTTTCATATCTGGTTCTTTTCTTGGATGGTTCATCATCCTCTGCAGCATGAGCATGATGTCTTCTTTTGTTCCCCTTCTTCTTATGAGAGTGGACCTTGTTCTTAGGACATTCTTTTGCAAAGTGTCCTATTTCATCACATGTATAACATCTAGATAGGTCCTTTATACTGTTGTCTCTATGATGAGGATTCTTACCTCTGGGGTGATGAGCTCTTTTTCTGCCTTTCTTAGAGTGAACTGTGAGATCTTGATCTTCACTTCCCATCTTCTCTTCTCAAGCTGCTATCTATGCTTCTTCTTGAGAACATTCCTCCCATAGTCTGCTAAATTTGACTAACTTCATTCTGGCACAAATTCCTTGGATGAATGAATCCCATTATTAATTCTTGCACATGATCTAGGAACTAGGAATCAAAATCATCAAAGAATAATTAACAAATACTCATGAATTGGAAATTATCGGAACCAGAATTGGTTTCCTCTCTATATATTTAATAAACAATAAAGGGTTACAATACCAATGATGAGCAATGGCTTAACTCCATGAAGAATTTGAATACCTAAGGAGACAATTCGAATTCAGTGAGTGAGTATAGCTTAACTGACTCTCAACCATTCAATCTCACTCAGTTAACCACTTGACCAAAACCCTAATTGACTCACCAAACCCTAACTGAAGTTGGAGTGCAATAAATGACTGAATCTCAACTGAAGGAGATCAAACACATGTCATAGCAATCCAATCATCAAGTGCTAGTGCTCCATGACTCCAATGAACCCCGATGAGGTTAACTGAAGCTGAACTGACCATCAGAAGTTGGTGGAGGCGCCTTGTTGACTCCAGATCATTAAATAATAATAAATAATCATTAAATAATCATAAAATGATATATTTAATGACTGGAGGCATCTTAACTGACTGTAACTGACTGGTTGAACTGATTGTAACCACCAGTTAGCAATTAGGTGCATTAATGTCACACAGATCACCCTTGGAGTGCTCCAGTTAGCCTCCTTGACTATAGGAGAAGGATAAGTTAGGATCCTTGACTGTAGGTAGGTGTGGGTGTGACTGGATGATGGCAATTAATGCTCCACTAATGTCAATTAAACTTAGGATAGTGGTTTAACTAGGCCAATTTGACCAAAAGAGTGTGTATGATGGTAAATGTCTCCAACACCCCCCCTTAAGCTATACTCAGGAAGAGTTATAAAACATAGATGCATAAAATTCTAGGGCCTCGAAAACTAAGGCCATAGGTCACCCTGTACAATAAAGTAACTGCTTAATATAACCAAGTGAATGGGGAAAACCTCATGGGAAGAATACCCCCCCCTCAAGCTAAGCAGTAAATCAAGAATTGGTTCTTCTATGCAGCAGCATCCTGAGACTGTGCATGTGAACCTATGAATCAAAACTAAATGAATATTTATGGAGGAATCTTCCACTTTGGAAGAAGAACAATGCACTCAACTGAATCAGAAATATAAACAGCTGCACGGTGAAAACTGGACCCATGTAGAGCAACTGAAATCATCTGAAGAGAGAGCAAAGGTTCTTGAGGATTTGAAGCATGTGTGGAACAATAAAGAAACTGATATTTTTCAGCCCTGAACAGCAAACCATGATTGGTAAAATCAGCCCCAAATCTTAGGATAAAGTGTCTAAGCGAATGCAGAATGTCTTCCTCTTTACTAGTTCTGTGAGGAGATGAGCTTGTGACCAAAGGTAGAGAATCCCTGGGACTCTGGAGAGAAAATGCTTGAGCTCCATAATCTGATATGGATTCTGAAATAGCTAATGAATCACAAAATAAAATATCATCAACCTCATAAGAGGAAACTAACACCAAATCCCCATAAGCAAATTTGAATAAGAATTGCGGTACTTGATTTTTCACACCGGTATTGGTGAGAGCAGCTACAAGAATGACTGAAAGCTCTTGGATTTTAAAATATGAACCAAATAATATCATATAAAAATGTAAATCAGATCTAAATAAGTTCACAACATATCCAAAACTATGAAATCAAATCAAATCCCCAGCAACAGTTTTGTAGGAGACTTGCGGTACTTGTTTCTTCACACCGTTGATGAGAACAGCTACAAGCAGTACTGAAGGTTTATGAACCTGAAATTTTGAAGCAATAAATATCAGATCATATCCAAATAATATCATATCAGATCCAAAATTATGGTCAACCAAGATGGTAGATGCACAGTTTTCTTCTTCTTCAAAATTCTGAATTTTGTTGCATGCAATCCTGCAGGATTCTGCTGGAACATGTAGATCATGGAGAGCGAATGTGTCACTCTTATAATCTGATATTTATTCCAAATAATACAATTTTTTACATATTTTCACACCATAAGCAACATTAGAGGAAGAAAAATCAAATTTCTCTTCACTTTCGGAAGCAATTACTGGTAAATTTTGCACAGAATTCAAAGGAAAATCACCGGTGAATGTTTGCATGGAAGTGCAACAGTATTTTTATTCAATATTAGAGATTCGAATGTCTTCTTCCATTTCAAAAATATGAGAATATGAGATATCATAGATCTCATGAACTTCTGGAGCATCAGGAGAAGGAGTCACTTCATGCAGACTTTCTTCAATTCGAATTGAATGTGTAGAAGATTCCGCTTCATCTTCATCTTGAACAACTTCATCAGAGAGAGTAGAGGATGAGATTTTTGAGTGAAGAACTCTTGTGGTGCTGGCTGTGATTTCAAAAGTACTATTATGATCCTCATTGTTCTTGCCAAAGGTTTTGTCCAATATTGTCCAGACTTCCTTTGGGTATTCAACAGAACCAAGACTAAGGTAGTACAAGCTATCATCAAGGGCCAGACATATTGCTCCAATAGCTCTATCACTGTCATTTATCCAGTCATTCTCATTCTCATAAGACTCTCTTCCAAGTCCAATAGACACCTCATAAAGACCTCATCTCTTCAGAGATGCAATCATCTTCAACTTCCATTCTGAATAGCTTGTGAATGGGGTGAGAAGAGGGATTGATGAGTCCATTCGAAGTTGTACCTGATAAAACCTACAAATCAAAACAAAAGGGGCGCCGTAAGGTCAGAAAACCTGCACATTCTAGGCTTTTATCACACCCAGCATAGTCAATCAAGCAAGCTTGATCAACAAGTTCTTTACTTGGTATATTGAGTGGTAAGCCTTGGCTTCTGGTGCAGTGCTGGATTTTTGAGCTATTGCTCAAATTTCATGGAGAAATCTGTCAAAAAGCTTGTTTTTGAGATATTGATCTTCGTCCCACCGCATGCTCTGATACCATATTAATTCTTGCACATGATCTAGGAACTAGGAATCAAAATCATCAAAGAATAATTAACAAATACTCATGAGTTGGAAATTATCGGAACCAGAATTGGTTTCCTCTCTGTATATTTAATAAACAATAAAGGGTTACAATACCAATGCTGAGCAATGGCTTAACTCCATGAATAATTCGAATAACTAAGGAGACAATTTGAATTCAGTGAGTGAGTCTAGCTTAACTGACTCTCAACCATTCAATCTCACTCAGTTAACCACTTGACCAAAACCCTAATTGACTCACCAAACCCTAACTGAAGTCGGAGTGCAATAAATGACTGAATCTCAACTGAAGGAGATCAAACACATGTCATAGAAATCCAATCATCAAGTGCTAGTTCTCCATGACTCCAATGAACCTCGATGAGGTTAACTGAAGCTGAACTGACCATCAGAAGTTGGTGGAGGTGCCTTGTTGACTCCAGATCATTAAATAATAATAAATAATCATAAAATAATATATTTAATGACTAGAGGTACCTTAACTGACTGTAACTAACTGGTTGAACTGATTGTAACAACCAGTTAGCAATTAGGTGCATTAATTTTAATGTCACACAGATCACCCCTGGAGTGCTCTAGTTAGACCCCTTGACTGTAGGAGAAGGCTAAGTTAGCCTCCTTGACTGTAGGTAGGCGTGGGTGTGACTGGGTGATGGAAATTAATGCTCCACTAATGTCAATTTAACTTAGGACAGTGGTTTAACTAGGCCAATTTGACCAAAAGAGTGTGTATGATGGTAAATGTATCCAACACCCATGACCTAGGAAGGCCATTCAGAGTTGTCATCACAATCTCTGCATTCTCCACTTCTTCATCTACAGCTTCTAATTATTCCTTGATATGAGAAACCCTTGTGAAGTAAGACTGGATGGTTTCTGCATTCTGAATCTTCACATTCTTCAGTTGATTCCTTAGAGTCATCTTCTGATATATGTTCTTCCCTTTAAATAGTTTGGTTAGGGCATCAAACATAGCTTTAGGTGTCTTGAGAGAGGACACATGTGGAATAAGGTGATCCTTGATAAAATCAACAATGATCCTCTTTTCCATAACCATATTCTTCTTATGTAGGGCCTTAGCCTCATCTCCCTCTGCAACTGGAACCTCCTCATGGATGTAGGAGTCCAACTCATTCTCTTCTAGGACCAGGGAGATCCTATACTTCAAGGCTCAGAAGTTATCAGCTCCCTCAAGCTTTTCATCAAGCTTGGTATGATGAGACATCTTAAATTGAGAACCTCAAATGGAAATACAAGAGATTTAGATATTACCAGGCCAAGATGTCATATTTTGATTTGGAGCTGAAATCCCGCAGCACTGGATTAGGAGAAAATTAGGGTTTTGCTTTTTTGGAGATCTGTCCACCCAAATGCTTTGAAATTTATCCCTAACTTCGATTTTGGGAAGGAGATCAATCTAGGCCTGGGCTCACTGAAAAAATACTCTTCTGTGAAAATACCTAATTTATGGAAGTAGTTTCAGGTCCAAAACTGAAAAACCTCATAATTGGATTATGCTTCGACAGAAAGATGCACCCTAAGGAGGAGAGTTATTCCACCTTACTTTTGCTAAAAATCTGTGGAGGAAGATCCACAAACTAGGAATCCCTAGTTCATGTAGCTGCACAGTGTCTTCTTCTTAGGTTAGCTCTGATACCATGTTTTTTTTTCAACATTAAGCTAGCACTATTAGGATATTTAACTAAGAGAATAAAAAGTACAACAATCAAACACAAGAGGCAATGAGCATAATTTTTTTCTCAGGGAAACCGTAAATGGAGAAAACCCTGCAACTTCCTCAAAGATAGAATCAGCACCAAAATAGTAAAAGCCCAAAACAATAAGTGATCTCCTGACAATAGTAACCTTCTTCTTATCTAGCCCGGATATCTTCTCCTTCCTCAACTATGCGCTACACTTGAGTGTGTATCAGTTGTGTGTTAAATAGAGATTCTAGCTCTCTATTTATACTAATCCAAACATGACTAAAACCCTACCAGAGCCCACCTCTACTAGGAGATTCTAATAACCCTAGTGCCCTAGAACTGTGGGGACTTTAACCCTTAGACAATCGGAGGGTTACCCACAATGAATTGACATGACTTGTTTACATTATTAATCCTCCCGATCAGAACATCAGGGAATTACAACATGACTCAATTACAATGTAGATACATCTCGGAATAAACATCAGGTTACAATACATAAGATACATAGATGAATACATTCCGAAGTTACAAATACATCAACAGCCTGTCAACCTTAGACTTTGTCCTATTGTTTGAAACTATGGATAACACTCCTTTGAACACCAACCAAGAGATCCCCATGCTAGGAACTGTTTGTACTATTCCTCTCACAAGGAATGTTGGTGTTCCCTTGATGGCCACCCTGAATCTACCTGGATTCACCCTAGGGCTACCGATGTGGTTCTTTTCCACTCCAACTGTCCTGAATGCTCCTAATGCTTCTCAAGTAAGCTTTTTATATAAAGGGCATCAAAACATTGCTTCCCCTTTACATGTAGTTGATTCTCCTCCTCCTTCTACCTCATGCTGTGAAAGTACCGATACTAGTAACCGACAGTCTAAAAGGAGTAAAAGAAGGAGGAATAGGAAGAAGACACATAAGCAAGGGGGCACCCGTTCAACCTCTGCAGGTCAAGTTGAACCTTACCACCCAGCCTCTGTGGTTCACGCTGGGGGCACCTATCCAACCTATGTAGGTCATGTTGGATCTAAGCACTCAACCTCTGCAAGTCAAGTTGATCTTCACCATCTAGCCTCTATTAATCATGCTGGTGGGATCCTTCCAACCTTTCAAGGTCACATTGGATCCAGTCACTCAGCCTCTACAGTTCATGCTGAGGGCACCCATTAAACCTCTAATGTTCAAGTTGAACCTCCCCATCAAACCTCTGCAAGTCATGTTGGATCCATCCACCCAACCTATTAAGTTCATGCTGGGGGCACACACTCAATTGCTACAAAGCATGTTGATCCTAACCATTCAACCTCTGTTTTTCATGCTAGTGGTGCTCCTCCAACCTCTACAAGTCATGTTGGACCCAATCTCTTAGCCTCTGCAAGTCATGCTGGGGGTAGTCTCTCAGCCTCTGTGGTTCATGCTGAAGACAATCCGTTAGCCACTGCGAGTCATGTTGACACTGTTGAAAAGACTAACCGTTCAAAATATAAGCCCAAGTTTCCTTGTAAGCTTTATGAGGGATACCACCTTACTTATAAATGCCCTTCTATCGTGGAGGTGCGAAGATTTTGGTTTCATGGTCATCCCGTTTTTGAACATTCTGAAGCTTTTCAACAACCAACCTCTCTTAGTCTGGTTGGACCGAGTTACCCAGCCTCTGGTGGTCATGCTAGGGGAAAAATATCAATCTATGTAGGTTATGTTGAGAGGAAACAGTCAGCCACTGCTAGTCATGTTGACACCATTGATAAAACTGGTCGTTCGAAGTGCAAACTTAAGTTCCCTTGTAAGCTATGCAAGGGAGATCATCTTACTCACCAATTCCCTACTATCGCAGAGGTGCAAAGAGTGTGGTCCAAGACTCAAGAATTTCCTTCTCTTGAACAACCTATAGTTTCTCAACAACCTACTCAACCTTTGGTTGATCAAGTGGTCGAACCAATCTCATATTTGGTTGATCCCACTCCTCATTTAGAGAGTGATCCTGATGTGATTGAACCAATGTCATCTTTGGTGAATCCCACTCTCCCTTCAGTGAGTGACTTTCATGAAGTGGTTGAATTGATTCCATTGTCGATCAATCCCACTCTTCCTTTGGAGAGTGAAGTGTCTGCTAGTCACATTTTCTTCACTGCCAATTCAGAACTTACTGAACAAGGGGCACTGAAATCGCTTCGGATGAACCCCCACCAAGCTCTCGGATTGCTTCCTTTGATTGTGATAGCCTAGTTGAGCCATGCCTTCCTTCTGATGCACCTTTCCAATTAAAGGTCAAAGTTGAACAATACATGATTGCTCATTGTATTGTTGATGAAGGAGCCTTAGTTAGTATATTGTTTGCTCGTGCTTGGCAATGCGTGGGACCTCCCAACCTTGTGTCAACTGCTAGTTAGTTACTAGAATTTGATAGAAGAACTTTTATAGACTTGGGAATTCTTTCTCAAACACCTATTACTTTGGGTGGGAAGACCGTATTAGTTGACTTCATGGTGATAGAGGACCCCTTAGACTTCATTATACTCCTTGGACATGATTATGTCTATGCCATGCAAGTTGTGGTGTCAACATTCTTTCGTGTTATGTACTTCAATCATGGTGAAGAAATTTTCACTATCGATCAATTGGATTTTCTAGATCCATCTCCTGACCCAACTAGAGACCAGTTCTTTCCTTTATTGGTTTCCAGTGTTTCTATAGACACCACCCCACCACATGTGAGCTATGTGGCCTCATGTCCTTTGCGTTCAATTGCTACTAAGAAGCAGCCTCTGTTTTCCTGCTTAACTTCTCGGGACTTGGTCCCAGCAATTGACCAGGTGAGTTATCCTATACAGAATGTGGAGCCTGATCTCCACTCTGTCGATCCATTTTAAATTTAAGACATGTGTCCTATCTTGGATGATCTCCTTTCTTCGAATGAAGTCTTCCTAGAGTCTTTGATACAGTCTGACCTTCTTATGTATGTCGATTCAGTTGTGACTAAGTCTAACCCTGATTTTCCTAGTAAGCCTAACCTTTCTTCTTATGTTGGTCTTGTTGAGTCTTTTGACTCTCCCTTCGAACCGCAAGTCAGTGATCCTAATGAGTTTGATTTTTCATATGAATTTTTCAACTCCCGTGATACTGAGTTTGTTCTTGCAGACTCTATCCCCCTTGTTGATTTTTGATGTCCTTCTGAGGTTGATCTTACTTATTATAAACCCTCAATCCTTTGTGCTATAGAATCTTCTTCAGACAATTCTTCCTTGGCTTTACTTTTTATAGAAGATAGCAAAGTCACATATGTTTCTGCCAAAGTGACCTGCATTGGATCTTTTCTTCTGAATGTGATTTTGATGTTGTTGTTTCTTGGAGATAGGATTTTTAGTTGGATTGAAAACTATTTACTAGCCTTGCCTTGTTGTTCAATTTGTAACTGCATTTGCATGTGCCCTGCTCGTGCTTATGATCCTGATGTCGGCTTTCATGATTTTAGCTCATTGTATAAGCCCTTGTTATAGTGGATTTCACCACTCCAGGTGAATCACACTTTGTATGGCCTTCCCCTGTCCCACTGCAGACTCATTAGACCCTATGGACCACTTTTTGTCATTTGATGTTTCCTTGATCATCCTTAAAAACATATGAAAAATGATATACGTGGATTTTAAACCTATAATCGTGTACATACGCGGGTTTGACCCATATAACCACATACATCAGGATGTGTGCATAATCCAAATCCTTTTGGAGTTCTCCTTGACATGGATTCAACTCATTTGACTCCTAGCCTTCCCTATGCCTTGAGATTGCTCGGATTTGACCTTTCATTACCCCTTTGAAAAGCTATATAAGGAACCCCTTGGTACATTGAAGATATAAGAGAGAATTGAGAGCAAAGAAACTATAGTCCATTGTTGCTGGAACTTATGCTTGAGTCTGCATCCCTTTGTCCCTTGGAGCACTTTTGTGTTCTTCCCAAGCTTGCCTTTTTCTTGTGAGCTTGCTATCGAGAGATGGAGGATTGAAGTGGTGGAGGCCCAAGTGGGGGATTCAGTTCCTCCGTTTCGCAGACGTACCGTTAGAGGTTGTATCTTGTAATCTCTGATTTATATTAATAAGAACTATCTTTTCCTGTCCAATGATGTGTATTTGAATGAATATTTTATCCATGGGATTATGTCAAATGCTTTTACATTATTGATTATATATGCTAGAATAGATCTAACACCATGATATATAGAATGCTTGTATTGTTTACTTGTTGTTGAGAAAGTAATCTATCAATTCAATATGAAGTTGGAAAGCTCAACAGGGATCTACTTCAACCGTCCGGAATAAGGTACGAGGTATGATCCTTTAGTGTTAGACATTTAATTTCTATTTCATATGGGAAAGGATTGATTTCTGGAGTCAAGCTGTCTGTTGTGGTACCCCAAGCCATAGGAATTTCTCTCCATAACACAATTGGTGACTCCGCTGGGGAGTTCCTAGTAGTTTTCCTTTTGGGTTTGATTTCTCGGCATTCAATGTATTTGAATTGCTCTTTCTCTCTTGTCTCTGTGTCGGGTCAGGGGGCATGTATGCCTAGTAGAGTCTGACTGGTGTGAAGTCTATCTCATCCTATCTGTTTGCCTTGATTTTATGCACCTTTTCTTCCTATACGCGGGTTTTTGACTTACAGTCACATATACACACGATTTCCTCTGCGATTTCCGCGTATACACGCATGTTTACTACGAACAGTCACATATGCCCTTGTTTTTGCCTTTTTGGGGAAGATAATTGGTTGCTGGGTGAATTCTGATAGTTGCTGAGTCTCCTTTGACACTGCCTGAGTCTGTTTAGACCTATGTTTCTGACCATAAATGTTTTTTTTAGCCTAAATTTTTTTTAGGAAAGTTCTTGTCATGGCATTTTTTATTTTTTGTTTAAGATTAGTGCATTAGAGTTATTTTACCTTAGTGCTTTGCTTGAATGTTGTTTATGTGTGCTTGCAGATTCTAGGGGTTGTAGGATCATTCTTCTGCTTTTTGCATCTCTTTTATTTTCAAAAAATCCAAAAACATTTGCTTATCATCATGCATTGCATTTTGCACTTTGCATTGTACTTGCACTAGATCTAGATTTTCTTTGGAGTACTAGTTAGGACTTCATATAGGAAAATTTCCATTCATCATTTGAATAAAAATTGTGCATTTCACGTAGTAGCATACCATGTTTTCATGGACACAATGCATTTGCATTCATTGTTAGGTGTGCATTTTACTTCTTGTTGCATCATAACATCACTAGTTGCACGACCATATCCTATTTTTGAGTAATAAAGCCAACTAAAATCAACGCTAAATAAAATGAATTACACTCTTTTATTTTCTAGGGTGCACCAACAAGCTTAGGTTTTAGGATCTTGGAATAGCTCATTGTAAGTCAATTCTCCAAGATCACTAAACAAAAACATCTAGGTGTCTGTCCAGGTGAGTGTGTGAAATCCTTGGTATAACCATTGTTCTCAGGATCCTCCTCTCAAACGGGAGTTAAGCACGAGGCAGTGTGAGCGGTTACTGATTGGGATGACACCTAGTCATATCTGAGTAGCACCGGAGATATTTCCAGGATTGTATTCGTATCTGGGGGCTCTTTCGAGAGTTTTGGGCTTTGCTACCCTGCCCATACGGTCAATCCCGCCTGCGACTGTCCTCCTCAGCATTGATTATATTGAGGTAACCTTAGTGGCCTTACCTAGGATATCGAGGGGGTACTTGTAGAGGTTATTCTGTGGGTGTCCCGACCAGGTTGGGGTTAGACAGCACAGTCGCTTTACACGTTGAAGCTGAGGGCCACAATATTTGGTTACGTACCTCCGCTTGTTGTGTATGGGAGTCTCAAGCCTCTCCTAGGCAAGAAATACCTGCTTCATTCGCGATCTCACTTATCCATCCCTTGTTTGCTTTCATTTGGATTTATATTTTATTAGTGATTACTCTGTGCACGATAGTTGGCCTAGGGTTTGCGTAAATAGAGAGTCTTTGCTATTTTTTGAGTCATTGTGGATTCAAGTGCAGTTCCGCACCGTTCTCATCGTTTAGCAGGACTTCCTCCTTCTACTTCTCCTCCTCCTTTGGGAGAGAGACCTAGAAAGTCCAGGTGAACTATGTCACACATTGATTCACACACCATGGGGGATTCTTCAGAAGGTATTCCTAAACCACCTCCTCCCATTCGTGTGGATGACGGGGAATTTAATCCTACTTACGATCCTTCATCCGACTTAGCTGAGTTAGGTCCTGTGATTTCTAAGATAGGAGCCATGCATGATAGACCTACTCACTCTAGGGTTGATTCCCCATTGACACGTTACTGGTATGGCATGCCGAAGGACGCCGAGACTCATTTTGAACCCGCC
Source organism: Pseudotsuga menziesii (assembly GCA_001517045.1). Lineage (NCBI taxonomy): Eukaryota > Viridiplantae > Streptophyta > Pinopsida > Pinales > Pinaceae > Pseudotsuga > Pseudotsuga menziesii. The sequence goes on from LPNX010305362.1 coordinate 131,369, forward strand.
ACTACTAGCTATGGTAGTTATGGTATGGCTGGTTTTCCTATGCATGATTTGAAATTTCATGTCGAATCCGAATTTGGGCCTAGCACTATGCCTGGGGGCAATCCCATTCCTTACCTTGCGGAGAGGTTTGGGAGCACTAGTCACATTGCACCTTCCATCCCAGTGGTGGAAGCTACATTGTATATCCCTCCTAGGTCTAGAGTTAGCGATCCTATTAGGATACCAGATCCGAGATGAGTGACGATAGGTGGTAGTACATATCTTATTACTCAGATTCCTTCATCCTCGACCCCTAGTTCTTCAAATGTACATCCTCCACCTTATTCACGTGGTCCTTCGAGTTAGCACATGGCTATGAGTCAGGTCCATACTACGGTTACTAGACCGATTGTGTCTCAAGTTTACATAGCGCCTGTTACTTTGGGAGGCTATGTTCATGCTTCTCGAGGTCAGATCACTACTTCCACGGCATATATCCCTACTTCCGGTATCTATATTCCTACTTCCAGAGCGTACCTTCCTACCTACAGAGTGTCTCATGGGGCATCACATGCGATGAACTATGGACATTATTATGGGATGTAGTATGGACAGGTTTCTCCACCTTATGGAGGTGGGTATCAACAACCTACTTACTCTCCTAATTACAGCTTTGTAGCTCCTACTAGTCAAGGTCCACCTCATTATGGTGCTTCCACGCCACCCTATACGGGTCATACGGGAGGAGGGAACTATGGCTAAGGCCATGGTGCTAACCAAACCTATATGAATCAGTGAGCGGTCCATCAACCTCATCATCATAGGCTCCCTTTCCTCGTGACGCTTAATCTTCCTGACTTATCAAGACTTATGAACAATCCTGTGGCTCACGAACCGGCTTGGCCGGCTGTCCCTACCAAGCTTCCTTCGGACATACCTAAGTTCGAAGAAAAATCAAGAGAGGATCCGAGTGAAAACGATACTACGTTTCACCTATGGTGCTCTTCGAATTCATTACATCAGGACTCAGTCCGTTTGAGACTATTTCAATGCACCCTCACAGGGCCTGCTGCGAAATGGTATATAGAGTTACCTAGGGGCACTTTTACTTTGTTCGACAACCTTGCGATGAATTTCCTTAATCACTTCTAGCTACCAGTGCGTTATGACGTTGGTACTGAACTCTTGTCGACATTTCAGCAAGATAAAGCCACCCATATTTCTGATCATATTCAAGAGTGGCGTAGACGGAAGAGATTAATTAAAGCCTTTATACCGCTGGAGTTCCTACTCGAGTGGTTCCTCAAGTTGTTATTTCCATATATAGCGAAGGATGTTTCCACATCCGGAGTGCAAAATGAGGAACAAGCAATTTTTAGAGCACAAGAACTGGACTTGATCTATGCTCAGTCCGGTTTGTTGTATGAGATTATTCCCAACGCTCCTCATTCCAGTTTCGATCCCAAAGTCAAACCTGGACCACATGCCGATGGCATTATGGGTTTTGCAAGTGCGAAACCTATAGATTTGGTTGCAAAACAAGTTGGTTAGTTGTCAATCAACCAATCTGCTTCAGGACAAGCTACAGCTTCGTCTCAACCCACCCAAACGGAGAATGTATTTTCTGTGCAATCGTCGGACCAGAAGGGTAACCAGCAGCCGAATGGAATAGAAAAAAGGGTAAGAATAATAATCGAAAGGGTGGGAATAAGAATGAGAATGCTAACAATAATGACAAGAATGGTAGAAATGCTGGGGGGGACAAGCAAGCGAAACATAAGGTTAAGTTCCCTTGCAAGTTATGTAAGGATGATCATCTCACTTACTTGTGCCCTCGGATTGAAGAAGCTTCGATATTCTTAGCACAAGGCCCAGCTGTGCTAACTAACCCTTTACTGCATAACCAGAATATGAACTTGAAGTCCCATGACCAGTCTAGTGAAGATGATCCACCGGAAGGTAGTAGTCATGGGTGCATTAACATGGTCTATGCTGCTAAGGTTGTGACTCGTGCGAAAGATTATAGTTCGTGACAACCCAGCACAGTCAAAGAGCCTGATCCACTAGGAACCCCTTTGCGCATTGAGAAACATGCGGATAAACCTGAGGCTGCACCTCATATTCCTAAGGGAGTCCTTAAGCATTTGGGGCATAATCCAAATGCCCGAGCCACCCAAAATTATTCAGTTGTTGAGGATTTGGGCCACACTCCTTGTGTGATGTCTGCATTGGAAGTGCTTCAGAGTTTTCCTTTGCAAAGGAAGGCATTGCTTTCTGCCCTTGGTGTGAACGGAGATGATTCTTCCTCAGTGATAAAATTTGAAACCGCAGGACTGCAACCTCGCTTTCCCTACTATGTGTCTCTTTTGGTGCACGTTGAATGTCTTAATATGATCATCAAGCGTACTGTGATTGACGAGAGCGTTGCTGCTTCTGTGATGTCTTTGTCCTATTGGAAGGGTCTGGGTTCTCCTGAGCTATCTAAATCAATGACTATGTTAACTGCGTTTGATGGGAGATATTTTAGGCTGCTCGGTATCCTTCCTTCCCTTAAAGTTCGTTTGGGGGGGAAGACCATTGCGATAGAGGTTGAGGTGGTTGATGCACCCCTTGACTACAATCCCTTGCTGGGTAGGAACTGGATGTATAGTATGCAAGCCGTTGCTTCTTCCTTGTTCCACGTTGTATGCTTTCCACATAACGGGAATATTGTAACGATTGATCAAATGGCATTCAAGAATCCGTCTGTTACCGCATCTTCGGGAGCTTCGATCCCAATCATTGAGCACTCTCAGCCGGCAACTAGGAGTGTGGGTGTAGGCATGTATCCATCCCTCATGGGAAGCTTTAGTTGTCCTGCACCAATCCTTATGATAGGATCTTGTTCCGATGAGGCTTCGACATCTACGACCTCGGTGTCTTTTCGCATGACCCATATGGAAGATCATTGGATTCTTCCTCCACTGAGTACTTCGAGTGAGCCCGTCGAGACAAGCATGTCGTTGCCTGCAGCTATGATATCTTATCAAGCTAATCTCAAGAGTGTTGTAGAGCCTTGTTCTTCCTCTTTGCGGACAGAGGAGGAAGACCCCTATGTGCTACCGGCATGGGCAGTACAGTCTTCTCATGCCCACGACTACCTTGATACGGTTTTCCCTTCAGATGAAGTGATTATTGAGGCTATGTCAGGAGTTGAGCCACCATGGGAGGAACTTCATCATAGATCATACTTTCTTCCAGAGCTTGACCATTTGGAGCATGATGATTTTAGGGAGATTCTTAGTCAGAAATTTGGTAGTCCTGTGGTTCCATTAAGCTCTCCTGGTCCGATGGCTAATGGAACCATGGTGAACATATCAGCAATGATTCCTATCAACATTTCTTGCAATCTTGGCACAATAGAGAATGTATATATTGGGGCAGAATGTTCCCATGCTGAGATTCTGGAATATACCGAGCTATTCAAGGAATTTCGTGATATTTTTGCTTGGTATTACGATGAGATCCCAGGTATTGACCCTCAAATTGTCGAACATGAGATTAATACTTACCCCAACACTAAGCCTATTCGACAGCGTTTACGCGCCGTGAATCCTAGGAAAGCACCCGCCATTAAGGCAGAGATAGAGAAGCTATTGAAAGCCGGTTTCATCTATCCTGTTCCCTTGACGGAGTGGGTTTCAAACCCCGTTCTGGTGGATAAGAAGCAGGGAGTGATCCGCATATGCATTGATTTCTATGATTTGAATCGTGCCTGTCCTAAGGATAACTTCCCCACACCATTTATAGATCATATTTTGGATGAGTGTGCAGGTAGCGAGGTGTTCTCCTTTATGGATGGCTTTTCTGGGTATACTCAAATCCAAATTAAACCTGAGGACCAACACAAGACCGCATTTATTTGTCCCTGGGGAACATTTGCATATCAGAAAATGCCTTTCGGCCTTAAAAACGCCGGAGCTACGTTTCAACGAGCGATGACCTTGATCTTCCACAATCTCAAGTCTATTATTGAAGTATTTTTGGATGACCTCGCTGCTCATTCTCATATGAGAATGCGTCATCCCTATCACTTGACATTGGTATTCGAAAGATGCCAGCACTATTCAGTTAGATTAAATCCTCATAAGTGCATATTTTGTGTGAAGTCAGGTCGTTTGTTGGGATTCATCATTTCGAAAGAGGGTATAAGAGTCGACCCTTTGAAGGTTGAGGAAATACTTTAGTTGTCTCCCCCGAAGAATATTCGTCATCTTCAGTGTTTGCAAGGCATGGCAAACTTCTTACGAATATTTGTTGTCAACTTTGCCAATTTGACTAGAGGCTTCATGTGTCTCTTGAAGAAGGATACTCCCTTTGAATGGGATGAGTGAGCCCAGGAGTCCTTTGATGCACTCAAGTGAGCCCTAGCATCGGCCCCGGTGATTAGTCCTCTGGATTATAGCCGTGATTTCTTATTATATGTGGCCGCATCTTTAGAGACGATTGGTATGGTTTTGGTTCAAGAGGATGACGAGCTCCAAGAGCATGTCATATATTATCTGAGCCGAAACCTTATTGACTCAGAGATTCGTTATTCTCATGTTGAGAATCTTGCTTTAGCTACCGTACATGCGGTTCAGCGTTTGAGACATTATATTCTCCTTCGCTAGACCTTGGTTATGGCCCATGTCAATCCATTTCAGTTCATCCTCACCCGTAGGATGATTGGGGGAAAATATAATAAATGGATTGTCATTCTGCAAGAATTCGATCTCGAGTTTGTTTTGGCAAAATCAAAGAAGTCTTTAATTTTTGCAGAGCTTATATCGGATTTCTCGAGCGAAGCCAAGGAGTTGGTTTGTGAAGATATATTTGTCGATGAACACATATTCTTAATCTCAACATTAGACCCATGGTATGGGGATATCATAGTATATCTACAAACATAGAGGACCCCTACTCACCTCTCGCGAGATGAACGATGACGATTATGTCACATCTCTAAGAACTACCTTATAGTGGACAATACTTTGTACCGCTGTGGGGTAGATTCCATTTTACGACGTTGTTTAACTCATGACGAGGCTGAGTTTGTGCTGAATGATTGCCACGGAGGGGTGTGTGGTGGTCATTTATCTGGGCTTTCTACAGCTCAAAATATTTTGAGAGTGGGTTATTTCTGGCCGTCTATCTTTAAATATTGTGTTGATGTGGTCAAGAGGTGCCACCCTTGCCAGGTGTTCGCATGTAATATGTGCTAGAAACCTGCCTCATTACATCCCATTATCACCGTCGGTCCCTTCACTAAGTGGGAGCTCGATTTTATGGATTACAACCCAGCTTCGGCTGGGGGGCACCATCACATTATAGTGGCTGTTGATTATTTCATGAAATGGGCTGAGGCTATGCCTACAGTAAAATCCGACGGTGAGACAGCCGCTCACTTTGTATTCAACCAAATTATTACTCAGTTCAGGATTCTGAAAGAGCTTGTCACTTACCATGGCTCGCACTTTTAGAACCGTATGATGGAAGAGTTGGCATCCAAGTTAGGGTATAAGCAAGAGCACTCCTCTTCTTACTACCCCCAAGCGAATGGACAGGTAGAGGCAGTGAATAAATCACTCAAATCCATTCTCCAACGAACCATCGCACAAAGCAAGAAAAATTGGCACATCATGTTATATCCTTCTTTGTGGGCATATCGAGCCGCGGTTAATACTGCCACTGGTTTTTCTCCATATCAGCTTGTACATGGAGTGGAGTCGATATTGCCAGTTGAATGTGAGATTCCTTTGTTGAAGCTAGCTGTGGAACTCTTACCAGACACTTCACCTTTGGAGGAGCGTTTGGTTCACCTTGAGCAACTTGATGAGCAGCGTCGGGATGCCTTGGTGGCTCTAGAGGTTAATAAACGTCGCGTTAAGGTCCAGTACGATAATTCTGTCCGTCCAAGAGTGTTTAGTGAAGGACACTTGGTCCTTTTGTGGGATCAATCGAAAGAACCCTTGGGGGTAGGGAAATTTAATCCTATGTGGCATGGTCCTTAGGTGGTCAAACGTGTCTTAGAGAAGGGTGCGTATGAGTTAGTGGATTATGAAGGAATGACTTTGGTGGAGCCTAGAAATGGGCTCTATCTCAAAAAATACTATGCATGATCTTTAGCCAAGGCTGCTTGTTGTATATTATTGTACAACTTTGCATAGTTAGGTCTTTTTCTTATCGTGATTGGGTTTGTGATTAGTTTCTGTTTCTTTTGGCAGATGTCAATGGAATCTTCCACCTACATAGGATTCGCGGATGGTGCAAGCCATCACACTCAACACTCAGCCTCTGCTGTTTGGGTGATTTATACTCCTATGGGTTAGGTACTGTCTTCAGGAGGTGTATGTCTACGGCCATCTTCCAACAATGTTGCTGAATATAGCACTATTATTGAGCTTCTATGGGATGCCATTTCACATGGTGTTCTATCTCTTGAGGTACGTCTTGATTCAGAGTTAGTAGTGTCGCAACTCAATGGTTTGTACCATGTTAGAGATCCAACGTTATTGAGAAGGTTCTTACGTGTGAGATTGTTAGAACGACAATTTGACAATATAACATATATACACATTCCAAGAAATAATAATCAAGTTGGTGACTCATATGCTAACTACGTGTTAGATTGGAATTTGTCTCATTCATAATAAATTAATCATAAACACATTTTTACACATGTAAATAAATAAATCGATCACCATAAAACTTTTTTATATACATCAAAAATGTGGTAATACATAGTGTCATGATACAAAATTGGGGCTTTTAAAGCCACCATCATATAATACACGGTAGTACAAAACATATACACTCCCAGGTGTCTAATCCTATGGAGGAGGAGGAGGGTTGTGATCATGGAACGTCACTACGGCTCTAGCTAGCCGCTGGAATAAATGCACCCATGCACATGGTACACCCACCACCTGCCGCTGCATGGCCTCAGGAAAGTCCTCGACTTGTGCCATGGGAACTCTATGAGTCAGTCTCACAAAGTTGGTATGAATGATCTGGAGCATTTTCTCTATATCCACAGCCATGATGACATCTCCTCTTCCCCTCCGTCTATGACGAGGGAATCCCTCTGGTCGCCGTGGTCCCACATCTGCACATAAATGGTAGATATCACTATGTATTTCCACGCAAAAACATGTCTTTTTGATTCCACATAATCAAGAAAATACAAAAAAATTAAATAACTCAAACAATTTTAAAAAGAGTGAGGGTCAAGATTCGTTACCTATATCACCGTATGCCGATCTTGGTGGAAATGGCATGTCCGGATCCCCCCGGAAATCTATCCCTGCATAGGGGTAGTCATCAATGGCAATGATCTGCCATCACCACCATGGAAAGAAGTCAGCTGGATATGGGTTAGCCACCCTACCACCCCCCAGCCTACGCATAGTGTCTTCCCAACGCCGTTGGGCCGAATCTCGAACCCCGTGGAAAGGAATGTCCACTCTAGGGCTCAATCCTGGAACACGCTCAAAGAAAAATGTGCTCAAGATACTGTTGAACCCAAATTTCTGTATCCTGCCTGCCTTACACTCACTGAGGTGGTGTTTCATGTTGCTCAGTAGTGTAGTACTCTAGTCATATATAGTGGGTCTCATGCTCTCCACTGCATAGAACATCAGAGGCCACGAGGCCTGGTGGAGTGATGCTAAGCCGGCTATCCTGCCCAGTGTCAACAATATGGCCTTTAGGCCCAGCACCTGTATAGAATTGGTAGGGACTTGACTCCCCACCTTCTCTGTGTCTGGATCACAGTACACCGCTATGTACTCGTCGATAGTCAGGCCACCCCCTGGCCCACCTCAGGAACGAAGGTTCACCACCTCCCCTCGTCTAGAAAGACTAGTGATAAAGTATATGTCCTCCACCTCTATGGTGAGGGACATCCCATCAATACAAAAGGACTCTGAGTCTGGATCCCAGTAGTCTACTAGCATCTGTAGCAGTCTTGGTTTGGCCCTCAAACCACCAAGACACCAAAACTTGTAGAGTCTGCATGCACATAAAGCTTGTTAAGCCATTAAGTCGGCCCTTACTGCTTCCTCTACTTCACCATGCTCACTCTCTCTCCACTCTAGCACCATCCTGCAAAATAAATTGCAATATTACCCATTAGTTTCTTGAAAGTTCATATGCGCGGCCTCATACGCGATTGTTTTGCAAACAGCCGCGTATGTACGCAGGTTTGAGGCCCTTTTTCGCGTATAGCCAGCCCTATACGCGGAAAAAACCTTGATATCTGCGTGGGCCACAAAACACAATTTGGGATGGCTTAAAAACCTCATTTAACCATGAAAATTCATAAAAATTATATCAAAATGCAAGAGGAGAGCATGAGTAAATACCTGGAAGAAACGGTTGTGAATTCCACCGGCTAGATCTCCTGGATTTTGCAGTTGAAAATCAAAGATCAAATGGGTAAAAGTTTCAAATGATTTATATTTTTTACTATTTATAGAAAAAATTTCAAATATTTGAAAATTTTTACCCCCTTTCCTATAGTTTCGACATTTTCTAACCATTTTGGACCGTTTTTTACATAATTTGTGATGTAGAAGACCTTTTTCAGTGTCGTTTCAGCCTTTGGATTGACCCGTTCATGCCGATCTCAGGTATCATGTCTAAACTGGCATATAGGTTAGGTTCACCACGATTTGCATTTTGCATGACCTTATGACCATATCACCATGTCCTTAGGTACGAACCCACTCTATTATGTCACGGAACCCGTCGTGCTGCTTTAGAAGTGGCATGATACGAGTGGTAGAGCTTCACCTTACATGGGTACCCTAGTTAGGGCCTTATTTTCATTTGGTGCCCATGCCGACATTTTCTCCTTTCGGGTGTGGGAGTCTGTTGTATAGTACTGCCATGACATTTCGCAAGAGCCTCATACTCCTCTTGATCTTATGCTAGCCTATTTCCCTCAGGACTCCCTTATGTCAAGTTGTGAATGCATTATCATGAGCTTTTCCTGTCTTATTGAGCTTTACGTCGGCTCCCCTGCCATTGCGTTTCATCCATATATCATGAGCTTGTCTCATGTCTAGCCATGCAGAGCCATTTTTTATATCCTTCGCAGCTTGATTCACTTTTTATCGGGAGGGGATTTTCCCCCGAGTGTCGATATCCTACACATGTATCCTTGCATTGAGCATAGGTAGGTTCCACTGCTTGGAACTAGTTTGTTTTCCCTTATGACACTCGTCTCCTCCTATTTTGTAACTATAAAGCTAGTTTATTCTTTTTTCAAGCTTTTCAAATAACTGAAAAAAGTCCAAAAAAATTAAAAAACCAAAAAGCCAGACAAGGAAAGATGTTATCTTTGGCAGCTATCGAGTCATGTCACCTTTGAACAGAGCACTGTATATCACATCCATTGGTTGGGTTATAGTTTGACTTTAGGAGCTGTACTCACTTATTTGAGTTTATCTCCACCGAATAGTTAAGTTTCCAGTCCCTATGGAGCCTCTGTCGACGCCTCCTGTGTCACAGAGATGTCCCAGTTTGTATATTGATTCTATGCTGCCTTCATTCAGTCACCATACATCATTATGCTCTTGTTTGAAGGAATTTGAAACCTGAGTCGGCCATTCCTCAGTTATCTTGACTTTGCATGTCAGCCATTCCTGGTACAGTTACTGGTTCATGCACCTTATGATCGATTCCTTCCACATTATACAGCTTTTCTAAGTACCTCGTGTTGGATGATGGGGGTTGCCTTAATGCCCTCCTTCCAACGGATTTCATCCCATCGACTTCAGATCATTTATTCTGGGATTGGAATCTAGAGTCATTTTGAGTGCCTTGAGACTTGCAGTCATCAGTGGCAGGTTCTCTCGCCATCGACAGTTTCTTGGGAATACATCAATGTCACCTGATCGATGGATCCTCTCAAGTGTTCGACCTCAACACATTTATTCACACTTGTTAGTTTGCACTCTAGTACCTTGATTCCCATTTTCATTATCGGTGGGTGATCTCGCATCTGTTAACGGTATACATTAATGACCGGTAATCAAACGATGGACTACTATGTTCGACCTCGACACCTCTATTCACATAGTAGGACATGTACTCGTAGTGGTTTGTGTAGAAGACTTTCCAGATTGGTGGAATCTCTTATATTTTCGCTCTTTGATCGTGCCAGTGTTCATGAGATTTCAGCTCTCGTGACTTGATTCCAGTATATGTCAGACATTTCCAGCCATTATGGAGATATTGATATATTATATATCTTCATCCATTTTGGAGATCATGGTCCTTTGTATATCTTCATCATGGAGATTCTAATCTATGTATATTGTACGTGGCGATGACCACATATGTGATATCATGTATTATGCCTATTCATGGCCATTGTACTCTTATGTATCCGGGACTGCTATATGTACTTGCAGTTATATGCAGAGTTGTATTATTGTACTATGTTGATTGGGTGGCTGGTCTTCCATTTGGGATCCTTCATCACTCCACTTATGGGATGGACTTATAATGTATTTTGGCCATCGTATAACCCCTCTGATCTCATACATTAGGGGGCATCTATTATAGTGGATTTCACCACTCTAGGTGAATCACCCTTTGTATGGCCTTCCCCTATCCTGTTGCAGACTCATTAGACCCTATGGACCACTTTTTGTCCTTTGATGTTTCCTTGATCACCCCTAAAAACATATGAAAAATGATATACGCAGCTTTTAAACCTATAATCGCGTACATATGCGGGTTTGACCCATATAACCGTGTACATCGGGATGTGTGCATAATCCAAATCCTTTTGGAGTTTTCCTTGACATGGATCCAACTCATTTGACTCCTAGCCTGCCCTATGCCTTGAGATCGCTCGAATTCGACCTTTCATTACCCCTTTGAAAAGCTATATAAGGAACCCCTTGGTACATTGAAGATATAAGAGAGAATTGAGAGCAAAGAAACTATATTCCATTGTTGCCGGAACTTATGCTTGATTCTACATCCCTTTGTCCCTTGGAGCACTTTTGTCACGTCCCCATGCCTTCGGCCGACAAAGAGGACGCGACTCCAAGCTTTATCAGACCGGGCTAACCGTCCCATGAACATGTACAGGCTTAATAATTGCATAAAACAGAATGCTGAAAGAGAATTGGAACTCGAATATGCACACAGGAATGTTTATTATACACAGATGCATTTTAATCATCATACACAGTGGAAAATAACAGCATGTATACATGCATTCATTCAACATGTTCATTTAATTTTAATTAACAGCAAATATAGAATTGCAGAGATAAAATGTACAAGACCACTTATCTTAAGATAAATTTGCTCCACAACCAGCTACGTCGCTGCAACGTTCCACCCAACCATAGGCCAGCGTGCTCCTTAATCTCTCAGCAGCGCTGCCACCCCCGAGCTGGGCATGATTCTCCAAGGAATAAGGGAACTAGCAGGCTTACACATAGCCAGGGATATTAAAAACACAGCCAAGACAACACAGTTGGGTTTATTAGGCCATTAGGAGTTGGATAAGGCAGATTGCTAAGCTGGTGAGCTCATTACAGAGCCAAGGACACCTACACCAGAACTAGCCTGACCTCTAAGACACCCATCCACACCCAACACAAGGAATCAGTCCCTTCTCTGCTACACAGTCCCTCAGGCCCTGCATTCCCTTCCAGTGCTATTCAAGGGTGATGGAGAAGAAGGTCAGCCCTCTAGCTCTGTCTGTGTGGTTCCAGCCACCAGGTTTATCAAGCAAAAAATAAGCCCACATCCTTGCTCCCAATACAGTCCGAAGACCAACCATTGCACTCAGGCAATCAATTTAGCTATCACAGCTTAAATCAGGAAAACGAATTCTGAGTCATTCTTGGCCCTATCGTGGCCAAAATGACTCTTCCAAACGAATTTACAACAGTCCCCAAAACATAAGAAATGCCACCACTATCATGGCCAAAAATGTGGGAAAACACAGCCCATCCTGGGCAATGAAATCACCCAGAAAAACGTATACAGACCGAGCTAGAGAAGAAATTACAGTTCCCTAGCCTCTGCGTGAGAATGCACAGCAATGGAGGCCCTGCATGAGGAGAAAACAACTCCGATTTTACCCGTGGGTGACCAAACAACAGGAAGGACATGAAATTTCGGTGCGTGGGTCTTCAACAACTCGTGGAGTGAAGATGAATGTCTGCGTGAGACCAAAAACGCCAAGAACCTGTGCGTGAGGATGAACAGCAATGGGGAGGACGCGAATTGCAACTCCTGAGCGTTTTTGAAACTCGTGGTGAGGAAGGAAGAATGTCTGCATGAGTGAAGAGTGCATGAAGGTTTTCCTCCCATTCTGAAGTCAACTGCTGGGGTGGAGTGTGCATGTGCGTGAGGACTGACAGTCCTGCCACCCCAGCCCCAAAAATCATTAACTGCTTCAACCACCAGCAGTAATTATTCAATGAGAGTGGTTGGAAATAAAAACAAGGGAATAAGACACATGGGTTTTTCTCCTTTTGGCCAAAGTTTAACAAATTCCCCCCACACATCCTTATCCTTGGGAAAATCATGCCCCATTCGATTTAGTTGCCGCGACCGTAGCTGGTTGTGTTCATTTAATTAATTATAGATGCATATTTACATGATGGAAAAACATAATATATGTCGCATGCCCCGATATTCAATCAGTGACAAATTTAAATCCCAAAACATAGCATAACCGATCAATGGTGGGGCCTTGGCCTTTAACTCCACACCATGATCATTTACAATATATACATCATATACATCTAATGCAACGAGGTCAAAACCGGGACATTACAACTTTTGTGTTCTTCCCAAGCTTTCCTTTTGCTTGTGAGCTTGCTATCGAGAGATGGAGGATTGAAGTGGTGGAGGCCCAAGTGGGGGATTCAGTTTCTCCGGTTCGCAGATGTGCCGTCAGAGGTTGTATCTTGTAATCTCTGATTTATATTAATAAGAACTATCTTTTCCTATCCAATGATGTGTATTTGAATGAATATTTTATCCATGGAATTATTTCAAATGCTTTTACATTATTGATTATATATGCTAGAATAGATATAACACCATGATATATAGAATGCTTGTATTGTTTACTTGTTGTTGAGAAAGTAATCTATCAATTCAAGCTGAAGTTGGAAAGCTCAATGGGGATCTACTTCAACCGTCTGGAATAAGGTACGAGGCCTTATCCTTTAGCGTTAGACATTTAATTTTTATTGCATATGGGAAAGGATTGATTTCTGTAGTCAAGCTGTCTGTTGTGGTACCCCAAGCCATAGGAATTTCTCTCTGTAACAGCCCTCATATTTGTTCTCATCATCGCTAAGCCTTGTATCATTTTTCCTTTGTATCTTGACACCTTTTACCTTGAGGAGATGTTCCTCGAGTGTCTTTACCTTGCTCATGTTCCTTGCATTATGCATAGGTTTGTTCCTTTCACTTGGAACTAGTTTTGCTTGCCTCTGACACTTGTCTCCTCGCATTTAGATCATTCTTTTTTCTCTCCTTCGAGCTCATTAAAAACAGTAAGGAGGCCATGAGTTGACTTTTCCAGACTCATTAAAACTTCATGGGAAAGATATTGAGTTTCTTTAGGCCCAGGTCTAACTCCTAAAAATAGACTTGACTGTCAAGTAAACTTGTCTTTTCAGGATCGTTAAGAATATGTGAATGGGCATCCACATTGGTGGTAGGTTATCGCTTTCTCAGACCATGTGGAATAATATGAGATAGGATCACTCTATTTTATTTAGAATTGAGAAGAGTATTCTCAGGCATAAGTTTATCACTTTTCCAGACCTGAGGGACTAAAATTACGGAAAAAGAACCCCCGGTATGAGCTTAGTTTTCTCTTTTTCGTGCTCTGGACCAAAACATGAAAAATATTCTGAGTGTACTTTATGTCTTTGTCATGCTCATTAAACCCTAAAGAACAAATAATTGAGTTTATTGTTGTAAGGCCCATTTCTTGTAATTAAATGGATCTGTCCGAGTGATCTTTCGTTCCTTCACACTCGTAAAACTTAGGCTATATGCTGCTTTTGAAGGAGAGTTGGGTAGGTGGTAATTTAACCTTTTATGGACCTTCCTGACTAAATATGAAAAAGGTACGCCTTACTTCTTTGAAAGCTGAGAGAGTTCTTTTGTGGTTTGTTTTATACTTTTCCGGCCTCCAGAGACTAAATTGTACGAAAAAGCACCTCCCTGGAGTCTTCTTTGGAGTTTTCAGACTCTCTAAACTATGAAAACACCATCGAGCATGTACTAGTTTGGGCTCGTAAAATCCATGAATCAGTGCTTTATCAAGCATTCTTCTGTCTCTTCTTCGATCTTGCCAAAAATGAAGATGGTCCTGAGTTCTCTTTCTTGGACTCGTTAAACCTTTACAAGAAAGAGGGGAAGGGAAGTTCATTCACATGTATTTTACATCATGGTAGCAAGTCTTGTTTCCTTGAACAAAGCACCAATTTTGAGTCTATCAACAGTTGGGTCCTAGTATTTTGACCTTATCCTAATTCAGAGTTTCTTACTCCTCCAGTTGGTCTCTTTTCCAATTATTTAGGGAATCTGTCAATGTCTCCTACATTGCAGATTTGTGTCGTTGGTCCTTTTGTGTCAAAATATGCCTAAGTCACTTTTGTGTCATGCTCACTTGTCACATGCCCCAATTTTGTAAAAAATATATTATCATATTTGATTTTATTTCAAGACAATATGTTAAATTTTATGCTAAGTTGTAAATGATGACTCAACAGAGTAAAGGTTGTGAATATAATTCCGAATATTTTACTTATAAATAAATAAAAGTGGAGACAATAGCTTGGGAGAGTTGTTAAAAGAGTGTTTACTAGTCAAGTTGGTGGAGGAGACTGGGTGGAGAGCAAATAGACAAGTGGCAACATCCTCAAACACTTCCAATATTGCAAGTGGCAACCTCCCTACATTTGGGGTCATGATCCCCCAAGAAAGTGGGATCAGAGTAGGTGCCTCAATTAATGACAATTAACCCAAAAAAGACCTAGTCAATCTTAATAAAAAAGCCCATTGAATAGAGTTGGGGCTGCTCATTCAAAGAAGAGAACCATTCAGGTGAATGCACTACAGAAGATTTCATTGGGAAGGGAGTTTTTGGAATGTGTTTGAGGGGTAAACTGTAGAAAGTGATCTAGTACAGTTTTTCAGTTGAAGGATCTTACTGCTAAGTCCAGAGTTAGTACTGAGTCATTGAACTAGTATCTTGTTGCATGCTCCACCAGTTCTCATCCAAGGAGACCAGGAACATGCTCGGGGGTCCTGAGAAGTCACTGTTTGAGCACTCTCCAGGAGTTGGTAGGGAGGAATGGCCTCCCAACGCTATTGTTGTCCATCTTAAAACAGGTTCTACAGTCTTTTATTTACTATGTTAAAAGTTTATATCTGAGAATGAATGAATAATGAATGATTTATATGTTTTGTAGTGAATTGTTAACGCTTGTAATCTTTAATTTATTTGAATGTTGAATCTGTATTTGATGAAAAATAATCCTACCTGTGTTTTTCCACGTCTGGAATGAACTAGACTGTACTCTAGCACAGGCAGTAAAGTTTAAAATAGATGAAGGATAGGAAATAAATCTGAAATGAATAGAGTTATTTATGTTTTTTAGAGTATTGGAATCATTTCATTCTGTAGATAGTTGTTTTCTGAAAAGAATATTAATCTTCCTATTTAAGTTTATTGTTTAAACCAGACTATGGTAATAAGAATGCTAGAAAAGAAATAGCCATAGTATTTTACTGATAGCAATGTGTTCAAGTAGATAATTTATTCTTTTACTTAGTACTTTCTTTTACAAACTATACATCTAACCTGAAATAGAGGAAATAGAAATATCTCATTTATAATGCTTATTTATTTATGTTAAGTAAGGGTTTAAGTATGGTTCTGTTAGTTTATATCTTTTACTAATATTAATAGCTAACTTAACCTGCAACTGTTCAAACCCTAGATAGATTTTAGTAACATATATATTTATAAGGACAAATTAATCTAAAGATAAAGAGTATCTTAATAAAGAACTTATTTAGCTCTCACAGTATTCTTTTATTTAGAATCAAAACAACTAAGATACATTAGTAACCTATGCTTTAAGTATTATTAATAAGGAACTGATCTTTAACTTTTACATACAAATTATATATAAAGGAGTAATGACAGGGTTGAAAATCCTCATTTCACTTTTTAGCAAGATTACAGAAATAATCCTACTGAATAAACTAAACTATTATAGAGTGGTCTCAGTCTTTATTAATAACGTATATGTGCAAATACAAACTTAAGAAAATATAGCAATTCACAGATAATATTATTAACATAAACAATATCATTTATAAATCAAAAATTCTTTTAACAAACTGAAGGAATATTTAAAGAAGAAGCAAAGATTATTTCCATAAACCCTAACCTAGAATACCTTGAGCCACTAAAATAATCTTAAATTCTTTTGACAGTAATCAAACATAATTAAATAACAATACCGAAATTATCATCTTAAAGGTTAAATAGGGTAAAATCCCTATCTTGTATTTCTGAGCAGAGACTACCCAGTTTTATTTTAGATGCAAATCCATTACAGTAGTAACTTAGGATAAACAATATACTTATTCTTTTGATATAAACATTTAAAGAAAAATTTAATTTATTTACACAGAGGTAAAAATACAAATACATAAAGGAAAATAAAATTTAAGCTCAAGATAGACTGTCTTAAAAATATTTACATTATATTAACAAGCCGAAAGACTGAATGTGAGTCAAAAGTTTAATAGAGCACAAAACCTTAGCTAGGAGCCAAGCACCCATATTAAGATATGGAGTTTACACAAGTTTTAACAAATAATTACAAACTGTAAGTTCTTCACTAATACGAGAGGATATTTACAAGTCACAACTTAAAGCCGTAGTCACCTCGCGAAAAGCAAGGGTCATAAATCAAAGAAAATACTAAAAAAACGAAGGAAATCAACCCAATACTGGGGGCAACATGGCCGAGAATTTCCAACTGCAAGAGTCTATACAAGTAGGGGAATCCAGATTCAAAACCGAAGCTTACCGTGAAAAAATCATGGAGCCATTATATAGCACGACGGTCAACCTTGGAGACGAGCCAACCTACATTATAAAGAACCCAAGTTATTTGAAAATTCAGAAACCCTTTTGCAGAAAGAACAATAAACAACAAATAGCTCTTAATTATTTGTTTACTCACCTTAACTGGAAGTGAAAGCGATGGAGCCCCATACGAACAGTAACACCACAACCAACGCTAAAAAGAGCCGAACCCTCATTCTTGCCAAGGATGGAGACGACGGACTCTGGCATTTTCACAACTATCAGCAGAGGTGTGGGTAATCCTAAGAAATGGCTGCAAGGAGTCTGCAAGCATGGATTCAGACTATTAATAACATGCAAATAGGTAAACTAAACTCCAGAACTCTAAGACGAAGGAGCTACACCATCACATACAATAAGCTTAAGCTTTCACCAATGACAGACCACGATAGGAGGACAGAGAAGAATACATAGGAAGACCGTAATCCATGAGCAAGGAGAAGCAATGAACTCTGTCCAAGGAAAGAAATTACAGTGAAGGCGAGTGATAGAACCCAACTCAAGGGAGCAAGACATGACAAACACGAGTGAGGAAGCCTCTATAGCTATCTGCAACTCACAGCCACCATGGGAGCTTGTTGAGCAGCACACAGGGCCAACGCAAATGACAGAGATCGAATGAGCCAAGGGTTAGGGTTAAAAACTATTTAAGTAACCGGTGCATGGCCAAGAAACTTCCACATGGTCACAAACATTTTAATCATGTAGTGGGTTGACTTTCCATAGTCACATGTGTTCCATAAAAATCATTTTATTCATCCAATGATTTCATCGAAACCGCATCATAGTTTGCATGGGTTTCAATCATACTTTAATCGTTCAAATGCTTAGTGCATAGCTTGTTATTGGCGTAGGTTTACAACATTATGTTAACAATTGACTTAACACAATTATAACCTTATATCCTCGTGACCCCAAAAGAAATATTACATATTTTATTGGTAAGCAATAATACGAGATTATATTAGTAATCTCATGAGAATCATGTTTCTCTATTATAAGTTTGCACTAATAATTGACTTATGGAGATATTAAAAGGTTATATAAACATTTATCATAGTAATACGAATAATACCTATATAGGTATTAACCCCTTTTGAATTAGTTACAAACTATCAAAGCTTATAATAATTTCATCATTGGGATATAGGTTGTGCTATAACTGAGCTGCTGTCAAGAGTATTTTAAGATAATTATAAAATCATTGTCTTATAAACAGTTTAGTGAATAGTGTATGAATAACTATCTATTAGTTCCAGTTCCTTTCATGGTGATGAAATTGATTACACAGCATTCAACTTGTGTAATTTGCATAGTGTCGTTTGGGTAGGATCATAAGCATTATGCAAATGTAACACTAATAAAACCTTTTATGTCAATAAACAAATAGTTTATGCACATTTTTAAATCTTTGAAACTAGCAAAGTTTGATAGCAAACTATGTAATGATAAAGTGAAATATAAGAACATTTTCCTATGAACTCTGTTACTTAATACAGATCCATGAGATCTTATCTTAGAAGTTGTGGCAGTTTCTCATCACTTGGAGTATAGTTTTACCTTCTTACCAAATTACTAAGGTTAACATAAGATGAAAAGATTGGCTCGATAAAATAAACACCAACCCTAGAAGTTGTTCTTAGATAGAACCTAATACAATAATTGTAATATAGAATTTCTAGGGTATGATTTTTTCAAAATAAAGAATATCAAGTAGATAAAATAAACTGTTCGGAACCAAAGGAAGTAGTACTATTGCTACATATTCTACAGAAATAAATACAATCATCTGAACTTCGTTTACAGTAACAACAGAAGGAAATAAACTGTGTTACCTTACGGAAGTAGGTTGGATAACAACAGCTTATAATCTAAGCTTATTAATTGCAAATAGAAATATTGCAAGATGCTTTATGAATTTAATGACGATACTCGGTCATTTATACCTGTAAACTTGTAAGAACAAATAATCCATCTACGTTAGCATAAATGCCAAGTAGGCCCCGGAATTCAAAGTCAGATTCCACAAACTGTCATAAATATAACTCATTAGTAAACTGAATATAGCATTAGTGCACAAGATAAACTTAAGATTGTGTTAATAAGAAAACTACTGAGTTAACATAATTGAGTTTATGAAAATTTAATCTATTAACTATTTCTCTTTTTCCTAACCGTTAAC
The DNA here is from genome assembly GCA_001517045.1 of Pseudotsuga menziesii. Classification (NCBI taxonomy): domain Eukaryota; kingdom Viridiplantae; phylum Streptophyta; class Pinopsida; order Pinales; family Pinaceae; genus Pseudotsuga; species Pseudotsuga menziesii. Next base: position 150,721 of record LPNX010305362.1, read on the forward strand.
TATTAATAAACTGCAGTCTTAGCATTTTATGTTATTTCAAAATTTTAAATTTTTGTGAAAATTTGGGGTTTTGACATATGGTATTAGAGCACAAGGTTCAAACACTAGACCTTGATGGAGCCCAACTAGCTTTTAGGAAATAGTAACTGAATTATTATGCTGACATTTTTTTTCTTTTAAATGTTATTCAACAGAGAATTGTTTTCTAAAGTTTAACAGGCAGGTATGGAAAGGCTAGAAGAGTATGCAGAGGAGGAGTATCCAGTTACTGAAACATGAAATATACCAAGAGATCCTATACCAGAGGATTTAACTACCAATTCCTCAGAATTGTTACAAACTGTAAAGGACCTAAAAACTAAAATGGAGTCTATAAAGAGAGAAAATGAAAGGATTCTGAGGGCTCAAGAAGAGATTAATCAGATCCTAATTGAGAAGTTTCAAACTGAGGGTAGGGGTAGAAGAACTGAATTAGAAGATACCAGTCATCAACATAAATCTAAAAAGATGAAACATATTAAAACTGAAAGTAGTTCATCTTCTTAATTGTTTGGTAAACAACGAAACTAGCATATTACCAGTGACAATAGTGATGATAATCAAAACACCAAAAAGAGGAATTACAAACCTTATGAGGAGATTTCCAGAGAATTCAAAAAGATAAAACCACCAACCTTTAATGGATAGATTGAGAAGGGGGTGGAGGCTGAATCCTGGTTATCTGGGATGAGGAAGTACTTCCAAATATATAACTATTCTAACCAGTTAAAGGCTAGAATGGCTATTTATAACCTCTCAAGAAAGGCTGACATTTGGTGGCAGGACTTGAAAAGAGTTAAGGGAATAAAAGAGAAAAATGTAAAGTGGAGTACCTTTAAGAGGTATTTCAGAAACAAATTCCTGTCTGAGCGGTATTATGAGGAGAGATCCAAAGAGTTTTATGAGCCGAAGTTAGGATCAATGACAATGAAGGATCTAAACAGCAAGTTCTTAAGTCTACTTAGGTATGTACCATACCTTGTAGATGAGAAACCAAAGGTACAGTGATTCCTTAGATGTATACCTTATCATATTAAAGATAGAATTGAATATGATAACCCAAAGACCTTGGAGGAAGCTATGAGAAAGGCTAACTTCTGTTTTGAGCAAAATCGAAAGAAAGAAAGCTTGGCCAACTGGAAAGCTAAGAAAAATAATAATCAGTTTGAACAAAAGAAGAAGGATTTTGTGCCTAATAGAAATTCCAAAAACAATAATGCCAAAAATCATTCTAATAACAAGAATTTCCAAGGAAATAGGAATAATACACCCAACAACCAGAACAATCCTAAAGGTAAGGAATTTCCAAATAACCATGGAAACTTTACCAAGAACTTTGAGCGCAAAGAGCCTATCAAGTGCTGGGAGTGTAATGGCCCACACTATGCTTCAGTCTGTCCTAATCAGAAGAAGACTGTTAACAACATTCATACTATACAGGAGGAGATGACTATTGGGGAGCTAGCAAGGAGCATGCCTAGAATCAACGTAGCTTTGGAGAACCAACAAGCTGAATATCAGACTTCCATGGTGGAAGTAGAAGGTATGATAAATCAAACCCCTGTAACTATTTTGATTGAACCAAGATCTAGTCTCATTTATATTGCACCTCAAATAGTAGAAAAATGTAAATTATCTGTTGAAAAAATTGAGAATTCATGGTTAGTTCAGTTAGCCACTGGTGCTAAAAGAAAAGTAACTTGTTTTGTTAAAGAATGTGAAATAGTTATGGATAAATTTGAAATTGTTGTTAAACTTAATGTTTTGCCTCTTGGTGTAGAAATTCAGGCCTGCAGTAGATTAATTTCACTCACAGCAATTAACAATTGATCATGCAAAATTATCAACAATGGAGACTGAATATGGAGCTGTAACACAAAATTATATTAACTGAGTGTACAATAGCCAACCCTGTAATAACATATGCTGCTGAATATATAGAATACATGAGCAAATCGAATGCATAAGGAAGCATCCAAATCTAGCATAAAGCAGGCTTACCCAAAATAGGCAAATCCCCCATAGGTGTAAAAACCTGATCCCAAATCTATCAAGGACCCCATGAATTAGCAAGGGAGCATGGGCAAGCTAAAGAGTGGTCAAATGGCAGCTCATACATGCTTTTTCATGGAGGAAAGAGTGGAGGATGAAAGGGGAATAAAACAGGTTCACCTCACCTAGTCTAGCTTTCCTTATGTGCTTTAAAAGCTGGAAAAGCAGTCAACAAAGCAGAAAACGCAGAAGGGTGCCTAGGAGGCCAGGAATAAAGTATATTTGATTCCCAGGACTTTCCAAAGCACTCCATGAGTCAATAATGGCAAGTTTGACCTCTATGGATAGGCAATTAGCT
>LPNX010305412.1:9520-37992 GCA_001517045.1 Pseudotsuga menziesii
AAAGGTGAAACTTAAAGTGTGGTTCAATTTTTTTCATGTAAATAACTTCATAAGTGCAATTGCTAAAACAACCTCTTGATTTTAAGAAAATAGCTTCAACAAATAAAATATATCATGATGTTACATCTCCTCCCTCCACCTCCTCCCTCCTTCTCCTCATACACCCCACCCTAACCCTCCTCTTCCTCTCTCACTACTCCACCCCCTCCCTTCTCCTCCTCCTCCCTCCCTTCATCTTCATCTCACCTTCCCCCTCCTCCCTCTCCTCCTAGAGACCTCACTTCCCCATCCCGCCCCCTCCTCCATCTCTCCTCCTCCTCTCTCCCTTATTAGTTTGATCTCCTTCCCCCTCCTCCCTCTCCATCTCTATGTCCTCCTCCTCCTTACTTATCCTCTCCCTCTCCTCCTCTTCCCTCCCTAACATCTTTCCTCCTCTTCTACATACTCATCCTCCTCTCCATACCCCTTTTCCCTCTCTCATCAACCCTCCCTCAACCTCCGCCTCCTCCTCTCTCCCCCACCCCTCTCCCTTTCACTACTCCTCCTCCTCTTCCCCCACCCCTCTCCCTTTCACTACTCCTCCTCCTCTTCCCCCACCCCTCTCCCTTCCTCCTCCTTCATCTCTCCTTCACTCTACCTCCTGCTCCTCCTGTCTCTCTCCTCCACCACCTCCCTCCTCCCTCTACCCTCCTTCTCCTCTCTCCAAAGAAATCCCTCGTCCCCTATCCCTCCACTTCTCCCCCTTCTTCTCCCTCTCCTCTCCATCCTCCCTACTCCTCCTCCTCCTTTATTTGTCTCCCTTCCTCCCCCTCCTCCCTCACCTCTACCCTCCCTCCGCCTCCTCCTCCTCTATCCCTTCTCCTCCATCTCCCTCCTCCTCCTCCCTCCTTATCCTCTCCCTCTCCTCCTCCTCCCTCCCCAACATCTTTCTTCCTCTTTTTCATACTCATCCTCCTCTCCATACCCCTACTCCCTCTCTCCTCCACCCTCCCTTTCTCCTCCACTCTTCCTTTGTCTCCTCCTTCTCTCTAACCAACCCTTGCTCCTCTCCTCTGCCTCTTCGATCCCCCCCCTCCTTGTCCTATAGCCAATCCCATCCTCATCTTCTTCTCTCCCTCCTCCCTCCTCCTCCACCCTCTCCCCTCTCCTTGTCCTCCCTCCATTATCCTCCCCTTCTACCTACCCCTACTTTCCTTCTCTCTCTCTCCTCCAATTTTCCTCCTCCCCCTCCTCTCTCTCCCTCCTCCTCTCTCCCTCCTCCTCTCTCCCTCCTCCTCTCTCCCTCCTCCTCTCTCCCTCCTCCTCTCTCCCTCCTCCTCTCTCCCTCCTCCTCTCTCCCTCCTCCTCTCTCCCTCCTCCTCTCTCCCTCCTCCTCTCTCCCTCCTCCTCTCTCCCTCCTCCTCTCTCCCTCCTCCTCTCTCCCTCCTCCTCTCTCCCTCCTCCTCTCTCCCTCCTCCTCTCTCCCTCCTCCTCTCTCCCTCCTCCTCTCTCCCTCCTCCTCTCTCCCTCCTCCTCTCTCCCTCCTCCTCTCTCCCTCCTCCTCTCTCCCTCCTCCTCTCTCCCTCCTCCTCTCTCCCTCCTCCTCTCTCCCTCCTCCTCTCTCCCTCCTCCTCTCTCCCTCCTCCTCTCTCCCTCCTCCTCTCTCCCTCCTCCTCTCTCCCTCCTCCTCTCTCCCTCCTCCTCTCTCCCTCCTCCTCCTCCCTCCCTTCTCCTCCTCCTCCTCCTCCATCCCTCCTCATCTTCCTCTCTCCCTCCTCCTCCTCCCTACCTTCTCCTCCACTTTACCATACCCCTCCTCCCTCTCTTCATCCTCCTCCCAGCCCCACTCCTTTCCTCCTCCCTCTCTTCTCCTCCTCTCTCCCTCCTCCATCTCCCCTCTACCCTCCCTCTACCTCCTCCTCCTCTCTCACACACCCTCCCTCCTCCTACCTCCCCCACCCTCTGTCCCTCCTAGAACCCCTCATTTCCTCCCTCCAATCTTAATAACAAAATTTGAATGAATAGAGATGTATGACATATGAAGTTGTATTTTCATATTTATGTTTGTAGGATTAAAAACTCAAATTATTATTGAAGTCTTTAAACTAATTAATACCCCAAAATAATTAAAATTGTTTACATACTTTACAAAGCAATAAAAAATATACAATTTATTTTCTGGATACTTTATAAAGATTTTAAAAATGCAAGCTTTTGGCATACACTCTTGTGACATATTTAAAAATAATTAAAAACATATACAACCTTTTGACATACTGAAAAAAATAAAAAATAAACTAATTGCCTTATGCTCTTGAAGAAAAATTCATTAACATATAGATCTATACCCATGAACAGAAAAAATTGCATTCTCCAACTGGCTTCAATTTCCATCTTGTATATAAAACTCCATATCACAATTCATGAAATTGAGTTTTGACTAAACCAAACATCTCTTATTGAACAATGAATCTCAAAGAAATTTAAATTTGATATAAATTTGTCTATGTCTATTGCTTATGGGATTATGTGGAAGACATTTCAAGCCTAATGCATAAGAACGTTGATACTACTGAAAAAAGGAAAGATCTGGAGAATCGAGTCAGGGAAGGGCTTTGAAAAATTCCCATGGTTTGTGCATGGAAGATATTTTGAATGGCGAATCTACCCTCAAAACTGTGGTCAATTGGTTGTGGCCTCAGATAACCATACAGAAGCAAGCGACATCTCGTCATCTCCTCTGCAAACTGCCAGTAGGTCCCAAGTGATGCAGGAAACCAGAGCCTTGCTGTTTCAAAGCATTGATAATTTTTAAATGCAGGCGGCTTTTTTGGGAATCTAATCCAATATATGCTTACAAAAAATCCCATCTCCTTCTCATCTCCTTTATTTATATATATCCATGGAAATGGGAAAATAACAAGTGTTAAAAGTGCAAAATTAACCATACATTTGCAAAGAACATGCAAGAGGAGAATAATACCCACAGTTTGCAGAAGCCTCCAGAAATCCTCCTAAAATTCAGATGATGAGACAACTGACCCCAATCAGGAAACTAAAACGACGCGATAAAGCTAGCCAAATGCCAAATGCCGCCATACCCAGACCTACCAAAACCAGAGGAATCCATAAATCACGTAACAGAATTCCATTAACTGGAAACCTCCTTAAAGACAAGGTATCAAGGATAAAAAACAACTTCAACAGTAGTAGCGAGGATAAAAATAACTTGCTTAAAGACAAGGTATCAAGGATAAAAACAATTGGTGACTGAGCAATGCTCCATGCTGGTCGCACAAATCCTGATAAATTCACCAACCTAGAAAAGCTTAAAAGCTTAAAGAGAAAAGCAAAATAAAGCAAACAACTGGAAAGGCAATATAAAAGCTTAAAGTAGTATTGTTGGTCCCAACTTTTGAAAAGCCTAAAGAGAAAAGCAATATAAAATCTTAAAAAGAAACAACAAAAAGCATAAAGGAAACAATATTAAAAAAGGAAACAACATAAAGCATAAAAAAACAATATAAAGATTAAAAAAGAAATAATATAAAGAAAAATGGAAACAAATTTATAATATTTCTGGTTAATTGCGCTTTCCATTATTAAGTGGAGTTAATGGAAAATTTTGGGAATCTTTATTTATTGAAATAAAGATGATATACTTTGTTTTAGATTATTGAAATTTAGATTATTCATTTGTGTTTAAATACAAATTGTTAAATTGTTTTTTTGGCAAGTGTAAGAAGAAATGGTAGAATCTCTCCATAAAAATGGTGTCCATTGGCCAGAACAAAAATATATAAAAACAATTATTATGTTTATAAAAATCATGTTAATAAAAAAAGATATAAAAATATATTTAATATTTTAAATAAAATTATAATGCATATATTTTTATAATTTTTTGATATAGAATTTGTAATATTGAGTATTGAAGTCAAAACTTTCATTCTCTAACAATACAATTTGCAAAATTACAAAAATATTTTAAGATTAATCATGGTAACAAGGCTTAATGTAATATAGGGGTAGCGCATAGAGTTAGACCTCCATTCCATTCTACAATTAGTTAAATTCTTTGAGGTAAGATTATGGTGTTGTGATTCTAGAAAGTCTTAAAATGCAACATATTTAGGTCGTTTATTAAGAAAATTAGGTATTTTAATTACTTGATATTTAATCACTAAAATGGTTTACATTAGAGTAAACAATTGTATGATAATTTTTGTTTTTATTTTTTTATTAAGATTTAGAGAACATGATGAGAGTATCTCATATTTTCAATTTTCATATACATATTTTCCATGGTAGTAAACATCTAGTTCTATGATATTAATTTTGGACAATATAAAATAACTTCCTTTATAATTATATTAATTGCATCTTAGCTTATCTGATTAAAATGAGAAGTTGTTTATCCACCGCACTCAAGTTCAAATCTTGTTTGTGAAATGTTTTCCCTTTTTTGTGCCTTAATTGATGTTGACAAGGTACCAATAATATCACTCTTGTCAGTGTTTAAGGGTGAGAAAAGATATTTCCAACCATTACCCAAATGATATTATCTCAACCGATTGTAGACAAAATTTCATTCCTTTTTCTTACTACTTTTCATTCAAAAAAATGTTACTTCATTATTTCTACCAACCATACCAAACTAGTACCCCAGATTGGGTGGTCTTTAGACATAAGGAAAATATGACAACATGTGGCAGGTCCTAAGGAGAGGACTGGAACAATAACACATGTCCATACCCTGTTATTTATTCGACAACCTCAATTTTTTTTCTCGTTAGTGGCATAACGTCAGATATTCGATGACAAGCCAATACCCATCGATTTTTCAATGTACTAAGCTGAAATATTTCACCACTAAGTCTTCCAATGTCCGACATCTACTCGTTGAAACTTTGACTTCTCCTTGTCAAAAATATGACTTCTCCTTGTCGAATGTCAAACAGTTATTTTATAAAATTTTAGGATTATGCCATCAAATTAGAGGAATGGTTTGTCGAATTTTGATGCTTTCTCGTCATTTTTTCGATGGTATTACTTGTTGGAGCTATGGAAACCTCATTGGACGAGGGCATAGGTCCTCGAAAAATATACGGGATGAGGTCAAATTTGTGACGAGTTCTTGTTGGTGGTTCAATGATAGTTCTTGTTGGATCTTTGGAAACCTCGTCAGACGTGGCCACAAGTTGTTGGAAATGTGACGAGGCATTGTATAGTTAAAAAAAATATTTTTAGAGCTTGCCACAGGTAAATATTTTCAGCGAGGGTGAGTTGTAAATGTTTTTTGGTATTCTAACAAACAATAATAAGCTATACCTTATATCAGAAGGCCTAACCCTCCAACTTGGGTATTTGTCATTTTTTATTTCTTCTGAGATGTCATAACAAATTTTTGTTTAGTCGTAAATTATACACGTTGAAAAAAGTGATTATCATGGGTTCCATTGAATGTATTTTCATTTTTTTTGCAAGAGATTGTATTCATATACTTTCCTAGCAACACGAAGTGACTAGTTTCAAGAAAACTCCACATCATTGAAAGAGTGGGATATTACTTGTTAGTTTTAATACTAATGCATATCACCCAAGATGATAGATAAAGCATTGCGACAATCATTAAACTTAGCCTTGACCCTCCCCTTATATGCTGCCCCGGTGCATCCCTCAAAGGAAATCCAAATTTAGGCATTTCAGCTGATAATATATATACAAGCATTCAATTCCAAAGATGAGTACTTCTAATGACTTAAAGATCATAATATAGTATTTAAAACAACAACCTTTATTTTGAATCAAACTTTAGTAAAAATCAAGTTGTCAACCCACTGTCTTGAAACCCTCCTGCTTAGTAACTATATGAGTTAAATAAATTCATACCAGAAAATTGATGTCCATCTTTCTCAATATGTTGATTGCAGTATTATACCAAAAAAATCGATAAAATATTCCTTACTACACTGAATTTTTTTTACAACTACTTTGCAAGATGTATGTCAGCAAAACTTATAGACCCACTCTTCTAGTGATGGAAAATTATAAATGCTTCCCTCTTAAATTCGAAGACAACTCGATCAAAACAAAAAAATACATTATCAGATTTAGTTTTTCATATGAAAACATCAATTTTTTACAGAAAGGTTCTAGTCTTACACACCTTAGCATGCACAAGCATGTGGATACAGTACTAATCTATCTACAAACCTTCCAAAGAATATGATGCTATAAGTAAAACAGAGCTTTCAATAGCTCATCATTTAGAAACCAAAAACAGAGAAATGACATGTTATGGTTAAATTGTCATCTCAAAGACAAACCTCTTGCAGAATGAAGAATCCAAAAATAACCTCCAAAGAATGTCGTTAGGTCTTTCCCCAAGGTTACTCTGCATGAATTCTTCAACAATCATTCATTTTTTTTGCGTGTTTGGTGTCTGAGTTCTACACTTTTCCATTTTACAATGAGATGAGAAAAAAAACATGATACTGTATCCTTAGAAACCAACTAAGCACTACTCAATTTAAGACCATTTAGGTCTGCATATACATCAAAAAGTCCAGTAGCATAAGTGTGTCCATATATTTGAGTATTTCCCATAGACTTGATCAGTACCCATGATGTTCTTGATAAATTCAAAGCTCAAAGTGCTCCATGCATATTAACAATATGTTTGAGACATATATTTAGCAAATTTAATTTGAAGGGATGAAACCATAAAATTAAATCAATATCATCACACCAGCTAGAGAGCTTAGAAAGCACCAAGAAAATTGCAAGATCTTATGTTATAGATACACAAACAAAATGGTAACCCAAATAATCAGTCCTATGATGTTAATTTAATCGCCCCTTCATTTAAATCAATATCATCACTCCAACTAGAGAGCTTAGAAAGCACTAAGAAAATTGCAAGATATTATACTATAGAAGCACAAACAAAACATTAACCCAAATAATCAATGCTATGCTATGAAAGGTCACTGAGTACTCAACCAAAAGGAAGATACATAGGAAATCATGAACAAAAATGATATCTTCCCAGACTTGCAGGTTAAATTTTAGGAGGAATAATGCAATATCAATGACATAGAACTAGGATTAACACAAATAAACATCAAACCTTTCAACAGATGATAGTGACAGTCAGTTTCCACTATATTCTATTTAAGATATGTTCCTATAGAGAGTGTTGCAAAAGTAGAAATTAAACTTTACTACATATTTTATATATTCTATTTCCTCGAAAGTTGTTCTCTTGGAGTAGTCTTTATGTGGTTTTGTAAGGTTGTTGTGGGAGATGGTCCTCATCTTGCTGAAATGCCATGTGAAACCATCGACCTATCTCCAAACAATTTCTATTCAATGGGGATGTTTGATAAAAGGGAATTACATACCCATAGGAAATTCATTCCCAAAACACATGTGCAACTCTTCATTCTTAGACCACATGCTTACTAATATCTAGTTTTCAACAAGCCATATATCACATCTAATTAGTGGCTAGTCCAAGCACTCTGTGATTAAGAATTGAGTGGGTCAACAATGGCCAAGCTTACACACGACATCGGAAAAATAATCTAGCACCTTTAGCAATCGCTTCAATGGTTCAAGCACAAATATTGGACAATGCTTCAAGGCATTTTGTTTTTCTAGTCATGTGACTAGACGAGAGAGTAGTGCATACCAATCAAGGATTCCAACAAAAAAGAAGTAACTTGACAAATTACTGGAATGCTATTCCAAGTTTTTCCAGGATGCACATGGATGCTCCAAACTGCATAGTTAAGCACTCTGTCAAACTACAACAAGAGCTTGGTCTAACAAATAAGGCACTATGCAAAACTTAGTTGTTGGGAAATAAAGCAGTCAAGCGGTAAATTCAAGATTTGGTGGGAAAGGGCCACATTCAACCTAGCTCGTCACCTTGTGGACCAACCATTATTTTGATTTCAAAGAAATATGGAACATAAAGAATGTGTGGATAATTAGCTTTTGAATATAACCACCATTGAGAACTGATATCCATTTTTGTTCATTGATGACCTCATAAGTCAAGCTCAAAGAGCCAAACATTTTAACAAGTTTGATGTGAAGTATGGTACCACTAGATCCATATCAAACCAGAAGCTATGTGGAAAACAACTCAGAGAACACCAAGGATTGTTTGAATGGTTGATGATGCATTTTGGTCTTACTAATGCCCCTGCAAAATTCATGAGGATGATGAACAAGTACCTGATGACTCATTCAGCCAATTGTTATACTAGTTTTAGTAAAACCCAGGAGAACCACTTAGAGAAAGTATTCTCAACATTAAACAAAGGGAAGCTACTTCTGAATATGCAAAGATGTACATTCAAACAGAAAAAACTCATGGTATCATGAATTCTATATGAACCAATATGGACACATAATTAATACAACAAATATTTCAACCATTATCAATCAACCATCATCAACGAACATCCATGACATGTCAAGATTTATGGGAATGAGAAATTATTTTAGGAAATTCATTGCATAAATTGCTTCCACATATTGTAATTCTTACCAAAAACCTCTGGCTTCCTTCCAACATGATGTTGGATAAAGAGGCCATGAAGATTAGTTAAAAATGCAGAAATATATACTGAAACAAATTACAATATTGAAAATATAGTTCTACCCTACCTCAGTCTGCAATCCTAAAGTAAAAACATATGGATTCTAGCTCTAAACACCTATAGCAGCAACATATCACTAAAAAACACAGACTTATGATAAATTGTCTGATAATAGCCCAATAACAATCATAGTTTGACACGTCTCCTAAAACAAAAACCAATATACCATAGATGTACTGAAAAACAACCCAATAAACCATAGATCTACTCTCAAACAACTAAAAAACACAAAAATAATGATATATCTACTCTAACAGCTAAAAAACAATCAAATCTGCTAAAACTTAGCACCAAAACAACTAGTTTCTCCTTGGATTTGGTAGAAAAAAACACTAGCTAAAACATACAAATATGTAATTTTGGGAAACCATTCAGGTATGTACAAATCCAATATGCTCCCAAACCATCTAATGTGTCAATCAATAAATAAAAAATCACTGATATATAGTCAGAATTTTATCTAACTACTGGTCTAAAAATTCCAATTTTGGCTTGGCAGCTGTAATTTTAGTTCCATTCAATTCAATTTTTTAATAAAAATATCCATGTAACATCTGTATTGTTCCATATAATCATATGGCTGCATAATCATATGGATTTTATTTTTTTCCTACTCCATACAAAATCATACAACTTCATAGGTTGTACAGCAGCTGATTGAAATCATTGTACAATGGCTAAGACATGTTGTACAGTTATTGTACTTTCGTACCACTAAATCCATATGATTCATTTCCTTTTTCATTGGAACCTCAATCTATATGGTTCCATAAAAAAAACGGACTTTGCTTAAAAATTAAAAAAGAAACAATACCTAGTTCAGGAAAAACCCTTTTGGCTCTTCAATGTGCTACACTAGCAATCCCTCGATTTGTATTTTCCAACAACAATACCTAGGTCTTCATACTCTCATAGACTATGTGGCTCTAGATAAGTTTTGATAACATATACACAAAAATCAAGCACATACAGCAACCAAGATTAACTTGGAAGAGATATATGTATTGTAATGCATGAATGAAGAAGCAAAAGCTTTCTTATAAAGGGTTCCAATTGAGTCGATTCTATCCACTTTATTAATGTAGAATGAACCAAGAAACACAATAAAGTGAAATAGGGAATAAAATCATAAAATACATTTATTAATGCCAATTTCAAACAACTTAATGACCATTATAATATCAAATTTACTTTAACACTCCAAATCCATAGCTAGCAAACCAATTTCCATCAAAGCTTTATGCATGACATAGTTAATTTGCTCACCCTGTTACCATCTCAAGTATCCAAAAATCCATAATGATACTATTCCCTAAATCCTAAAATGTTAGAGAGTTGTGAAAATTATCACAACCATCCAATATCATACAAAACTAGCCCTCTAGGTCCTAGGCTCTCCCCAAATGAGATTATCAGACATTATATCAGCCCTTTCTTTACAAAAAATGACTCACTGAGTTCTTCTTCCTCTTCTCATTCTGTTTCTAGATCTGAAGTGACTTGACATGCACATTTTATATTTAAAATGGGTATTACTTTGTATCTATACTATTTTTTAACACTATTGTGTACATTCTTGAATTTTTTTATTTTGTAGATTAGGGTTAGGATTTTTTATTTTGTAGATTCTTGGATTCATCTATATTCTTGTAAAGATGAATGAATTATTATTGAGGGTTTTATAAATTTTCTTAACGTCCAAATGAAAACATCAACCAAGGTTGTTTGACCAGCTCATGTACCTCCTTTTCCTATTCAAACCACTGATGGGAACTTGCCACTGGTGGACTTGTTTTGTAAATATTACCCAAGTAAAGAGAAATCAATGCAATCAATGTATTTATTTGCGTTCAACAATAATATAAATAAAATAGTGAAGAGAATATGAAAGAATCTTAATATCTGAAAGAATCTTAGTCAAACTAGGGTGAAGGTGATCTCTAAGGTGAGCTTAATATCTCTTGTTTCAAAAGATGAAGTGATGAACTTTTTAATACATGGATTAAACTTTAGTTGATTTATATGAAATTATTTTGTTATTAGTCTACATTTTGTGGAATTGTCAGAGTTTTAGATGTTTAATTGTCATTGAAAAATATTTGAATGAATGTGTACTTGAATTGATTTCAAGATGTTAAGAATATGGATTTTCAAAAATAATTTATGACTTTTTGAAATTAACTTTAGTTAAGTAAGAATAAACAAAATACTAGTTTGAAACATACAATTCTATGTCATGTTTAGAAATGAACATAACATTGGTTAATCAAAGAATTGAAAACATATTGTCCTATGATATCCCATGTATTGACAAATGAATAGAACATTTGTTGAGTCAAAGTTGATTTTAAATATATAATTCCATACCAAGAAGAAATTCTATTTCATATACAAAAATTTCATACCAATAGTCATTGGTTAAGTAATGGATATGTTCACATAGTACAAGCACTGTGGAAAATCATTGTAAATAAATGATGGCCACCCATCAATCGCATAGGTGATATCAATGGAAATTGTTTAAGCAGTGGAATTTTTTTATTGATTAGGACTTATATATCCATGTTATAAACAAACAAATTGAAACAACTTTCTAATATGACACTCGTATCGTTTGATGAAATGAAAATAACCTTCTATTTTTTATGGATATAGTTTGACCAAATAAAACATATAACGGTATTACAACATATATACATGTTTTATATGTCGTAATCTCATTTGAATAATTTTTAAAAGGTAACACTTAAAGTGTGGTTCAGATTTTTTCATGCAAACAACTTCTTAAGTGAAATTTCTAAAAATCCTCTTTATTTTATGAAAATAGCTTCAACAAATGAAATGTATCATGAGTTTACACCTCCTCCACCCCCTCCCTTCTCCTCCTCCTCCCTTCCTTTGTCTCCCACATCTTAATTGTATATGTCCTCTCATCTCTTTGATATTATGTGTGTTGCAAATTCATTCCTCCTCTTCCCTCCCCTGCTACTCCCTCTCCCCTCCACCCTCCCTCCACCTCCTCCTCCTCTTCCCTCCCTCACCCCTCCTCCCTACCTCTCCCATCCACCCTCCCTCCACGTCCTCCTCTTCTTCCTTGCTTAAAGTCAAGGTATCAAGAAAAAAAAAAACTTCAACAGTAGTAGCAAGGAAAACATACCTATGCAAATAATTGGTGACTGATCAATGATCCACGCTGGTCGCACAAATCCTAATAAATTCTCCAACCCAGAAAAGAATACCAACCACGATCGAACGCAGGAAGTGAACCTCGAATCAGAAAAAGAAACAACGCGAGAAACATAAATTTGCAACAAGGGAATGCCTCCAAACCCAAAAAATCCCCACATCAAATAGAAGAAGCGAAAAGCAATAATGGCAAACACTAACTATTGAAAGGGTTAAAGAGAAAAGCAATATAAAATCTTAAAAAAGAAACAACAGAAAGCATAAAGGAAACAATATAAAGCTTAAAAAGGAAACAAAATAAATCATAAAGGAAACAATATAAAGCTCAAAAAGTAAATAATATAAAGAAAAAATGGAAACAAATTTATAATATTTTTGTTCAAATTGTGCTTTTTCTAAGTGGAGTTAATGGAAAAATTTGGGAATATTTATTTATTGAATATAAATGATATATTTTGTTTTAATTTATTGAAATTTAGATTATACATTTTTGTTAAAATGGAAATTGTTAAATTGTTTTTTCCCAAGTGTAAGAGGAGACATTATAGAATCTCTTTATAAAAATTGTGTCCATTGGCCAAAACTAAAAGATATAAAAGAAATTATTATGTTTATAAAAATCATGTTAATAAAAGAAGATATTAAAAATATATTTAATATATTTTTATTATTTATTGATATAGGATTTGTAATATTGAGTATTGAAGTCAAAACATTCATTCTCTAACAATACAATTTACAATATTACAAATATATTTTCAGATTATCATGGTAGCAAGGCTTAATATAATATAGGGGTAGCCCATAGAGTAAGATCTCCATCTGAGATTACAATTGCTTAAATCCTTTGAGATAAGATTATGGTGTTGTGATTCTAGAAACTCTTAAAATGTAACATATTTAGGTCATTTCTTAAGAAAATTAGGAATTTTAATTAATGAATATTTAATTAGTAAAATGGTTTATATTAGAGTAAAGATTGTAGGATAATTATTTTTTATTGTTTTATTTAGATTTAGAGAACATGATTAGAGAATCTAGTATTTTAAATTTTCATATTAATTTTGTCCATGGTAGTAAAGCATATATTTGTATGATATTAATTTTGTACAATATAAAATAACTTCATGTCTAATCATTTTAATTGCATCATAGCTTATCTGATTAAAATGAGAAGTTGTTTATCCACCTCACTCAAGTTCAAATCTCATTTTTGAAATGTTTGCCCTTTTTTGTGCCTTAATTGATGTTGAAAAGGTACCAATAATATCACTGTTGTAAGTGTTTAAGGGTGAGATAAGATATTTCCAACCATTACCCAAATGAGATTATCTCAACCGATTGTAGACAATATTTCATTCCTTTTTCTTACTACTTTTCATTCAAAAAAATGTTACTTCATTATTTCTACCAGCCATACTAAACTAGTACCGTAGATTGGGTGGTCTTTAGATACAAGGAAAATATGACAACATGTAGCGGGTCCTAAAGAGAGGACTAGACCAACCGTAACATGTCCATCCTCCTTCTAAAATGTTTCCACCTTGCCCCTATTAATCAATTTATAAACCTCCTCATTCGCTCTCATCTCCAATGAAACATGATATATATCAGTTCTATAGTCATCCTTTTAATGGAATTGTGGAAATAGATCAACACTATGGTGTAAAGTACGCTTGCAATTATTCTTTTTATAGGATCAAACCCATGAAATGGATCAATGTCATTCTAGGTACCAACACACAGGAAACTAGTGCAATGAATTTTTTCAAAATCAGTGATTTGTGAACCTAATTTCGGCACCATGAGGGTATATGGGTACAAGATATAAGGTTTTTTTAATGATTTTTGTATCATTGGATAGGTACTACCACATGGACATCGTCTACTAGGTGGAAGGTGTCATTCAATTAGTCTAAGACACAGGAGATCCAATTTATTAAAGTGAACTATTAAAGGGAATGTACTTTTGTAATTACTTTATGTAAATGATATAGAGGGCCCATGGTATTTATTATCCCATGGAATTGGACTGATGTGTTTTCATATTATAATGTTATTAAAGGAAATCTAGGTGAGAAAAGGTGACACACAATAGTCACACAAAGTGAGTGAGATCTCATTGAGTGGTTAGAGAAGGAATCAGAAGGACTTCCCCTATATATATTTTTGAAGTATGTTCTCAATATCCATCCTCTCAAACATTACTTCAATTTTCCAATGATTACCCTATAATTGAACCCTAATTAACCTCATAATTGACAAATAATTACCCCAGTTAACCACTAATAGCACCTAAATGAACCCTACTTGACCACTAATTACCCTACATAATCCATTCCAACCACTAATTAACCCTTGATAACCTATAAATGTTCTCTACTTTTTTAGAAGAAAAACCTCATGGAGAAACCCAAGGGATGCCTCTAAATAGTCATAGATGTCATATTCCCTAGTAATCCCATCGATGTAGACAAGTGTGCTTTACACACAAGGAATTGAAATGGAAACATTCCACCATGAACCTAAATAAATTCCCAACATAATGAGAAATCTTGGTTTATCTAATCCTTGGGATTAAAGGGACCATACTTACCCATAGTTGACCTATAATTACCCTTAGTTAACCCATAATTGACCCCTAATTACAACAAATTAACCCATAAATGACCCCTAATTACCACAAATTAACCCGTAATTAACCACTTATTAACCCCTAATTACCACAACTCATTACCCTATAACTACCACCAAATGACCCTTAATTACTCGTAATTGACCACAAATTAACCTTAAATGATCACTAATCAATATTAAAGTTCATTTACCCATAATTACCCATAAATGACCCCCAACTCTAGGTGGGGATCGAGTCCATCAAATAGGCCTTATAGAGGGATTTTTTTGTCTTGTGAGTGGGATATGGTGGCCATTTTGGGATGTGTAACAATGAAATTTTTTTTTTAACTACTAGGACATGGATTGCGATTAAAATCTATGGCCTAATCTCATATAGTTTCCTCTAGGTTTCGTGGGTCGTTTGTAGTGCCCCAAAAAACCATGCATGCCATACATAAGAAATATTTAACATATGAGTGAGATTTGTTCAGCATTTTGAGAATTAGCATATCAAGTATGGTTCTTTATCACCATGCCATGGTCTAGGGATAAAAAGAAAAGCACTGGTCCTGAACATATATTTCTATGGGGCTCACATGCCATGTTTTATCACCTCAAGCATCACACATGCCCAAAATACATAATGTTTGGCCTTTGGGTTTTATATTATGGTGATTCAAGGTTTGGAAGGAATGATATGTTTCTTGGGGATAAGGGCATAGTTTGGTACACAAACATAGGTTCTAAATCCATGGAATCTATATCTAATCCCTACATGCCATTTGTGGGGACATAAGCCACAACATAGGCCATGCATAGGCAAACTTTGGCATGTGAGTAATATGTGGTGTAACATTTGAAGGATTAGTACACCAAGGATGGTACTAAGGACTGAAGTCATGGTCCATGGGAGAGATAATTTTAAGGGTGAATTTTATCCCATGGGCGATCTTTAAGGAGTGACCACAAAAGGGTGGGAAATTTTTTAATATTAAAATGGTTCTTTTTATTTAATAAATTATCCCATTTTTTATTTTACATAAAATTTCCCCAAATTAAATAGACTACACTATGAAACAAGTAAAATTGATAAAATGGAATTTATCCTACTCGATTATGGGGAAAATATTGACATTCTCCTGTATTTATTTGGTAATGGAGGTGAATAACACTCAAATCGACATAATTTTTCGGTTTTGGAGGAGAAACTGAGATGGTTCGTCCCAATTTATGGATTATAGGTTAAAAATTTTGTACTTCGTCCCCTGATTTATGGATCTTTGGGTAAACTGGTCTTAGTTCATGCTCGATTTGGATAAAAATGACTTATTTTATCCTCTATTTGGATTTGTCGAAGGAAGTAAATAATATATGTTGGTTAGAAATACCCATGATTGGTGTGAATCTATTTCAGTATTCCTTGCAGGTGATATCTGTTATGATGGTGGGACATTTGGGAAAACTCACACTTTTTAGTGCTTCTATTGCCACTTCTTTTGCATGTGTTATGGGATTACATGTGTTGGTATGATTTATAAACTTTGATATTGATGTTTACTTTGATATCATTGCATGTTTTACAGTGTATAAAGGCATTCATAAGGTTTTGTTTCTTGAAAAATGAAAAAAGAGAGAATTCGCATTTCTAATTATTTTTTTTTTCTTCCATGAGTGTAAATATTAACACATTAAGGTATTTATTTGGGTGATCCTATTTCTCTTTTAATATTTGTGTGAAATCCACCCAAGGTGGAATAAACGTGACAAATTCTACATATTTCCAAAAGTCCCTTGTGACCTACTTTAGGAGCTCTATTTTTATCTAATCTTAAATTAAATTGTTCATTTTGTGTAATAGGTTTGTTATCCCTTAAAAAAATTTGTTGGGTATTCTAATGGTGGCATAGTAGGAGTTTCCTACACAACAATGGAAAACACAACCGTCACAGTGCACAACAATATGATAACATACTAAAGATACCCTCTAAAATAGTTCTTTTCTATTTTTTACAGTTGGTTGGGAACTTACAGATAGATTGCTCAACTAATTATTCCCTATTAGTGAGGACATGGTAACAATATTTTTAGTCTCTTACAATTCATTTTTATCTTTTCAAACAATTCATGGTGCACTCAGAGATAAATTACACAACTGATTATTCCTTATATATGAGGATATGGTAAGACTACTTTTTAGTCTCTTCATGGTCAACAAACTAGAGTGGGGCCTGAATCATATGCTCTGCATCATCCTCTCGTTCTAAGAAAATTCATTATATCATTTTCTAGCTCGGCTAGAAGTGGAAATTGATGAACAAAAACAACCATATGCAGCTTCTGAGATCTAAGTGGTTTCCTCTAGTCCTTTTTATTTCCATCACACTAAATTTTGTTGGCAACTTCATCTTTTGGAGGTAATAATTCATGCATACACACTTCAACAATTTCCTATGTTTCTTTTGCTAGATTATGTGATATCCAGTCTTCAAATAGTTCATGTTCTTCTTCACCTACATTAAATTCTTATAAATATGCAACATTAAAAATATTAGAGATATTCAGATCTTTTGGCAGTTCAACTTCATAAACATTACCATAGGGATTCCTTATTATTTTGCAGGGACTAATGTTCTTGTACTTCACCATCTTATATGTTTTAGCAGGAAAATTGTCTTTCCTCAAATGCATTACAAACACTTTGTGGACAAGCCTATGGAGCAAAGCAATATCATTTGCTTCGGATTCAATTACAGAGATCAATTGTTTCCCTTTTTTGTGTATGTATGCCACTTGCTTTTATATGGACATATATGGGACATTGTGTAAGTATACCACTTGTTGGTTAGCATGACCCATGATTGGTGTGAATATGTTTTAGTATTCCTTGTAGGTGATACATGTTATGATGGCGGGACATTTGGGAAAACTTGCACTTTCCAGTGCTTCTATTGCTACTTATTTTGCAGGTTTTACGAGATTACATGTGTTGGTATGATTTATAAAACTTTCTATTGATGTCTACTTTCCTATCATTGGATTTTTTACAGTGTATAAAGGAATTCATGAGATTTCATTTCTTGAAAAATGCAAAAAGAGAGGATTGGCATTTCCAATTGTTGTTTTTGTTCTTCCATGAGTGTCATTGTCAACACATCAAGGTATTTATTTCGGCCATCATGTTTCTATTTTAATATTTGTGTGAAATCCACCCAAGGTGGACTAAACGCTGCAAATTCTACATATTTCTGAAATTCCCTTCTGACCTACTTTAGGAGCTCTATTTTTATTTAATATTAAATTAAATTTTTTGTTTTGTGTAATAAGTTTGTTATCCCTTAAAAAAAATATTGGGTATTCTAATGGTCGCACAAGTAGGAGTTTCCTGCACAAAAATGGAAAAAACAACTGTCACAGTGCACAACAATATGATAACTTACTAAAGATACCCTCTAAAATAGTTCTTTTCTATTTTTAATAGTTGGTGGGGAACTTATAGATATATTGCTGAACTAATTATTCCCTATTAAGGAGGATACTGTAATGCTACTTTTGGTCTCTTACAATTCCCTTTTATATTTTCAAACAGTTCATGGTGCACTCAGAGATAAAATTACACAACTGATTATTCCTTATATATGAGGATATGGTAATACTACTTTTTAGTCTCTTCATGGTCAACGAATTATAGTGGGGGGTTATTCCATGAAGGTGGGTAATTCTTTTTGGCCAAATTTGGCAATGAAAACCTGATTTTTTACTCATATGGTAGATAAAATCCCTCGAAACGCATATATTCCATGTGAATTTCGACTTAAACTAAAAAACAAATTGTAGAATATTATGTTGGCTTCTGAATGATATTTTTTTGAAAATCTTCTGATGTCATTTAACGTGTGAAATTTTGCATTTAATGAATTGTGTGACCTTAAAAATTTGAAGAAGTAAATAAGTGTCTCATGTACAGCCCCAATAATTCAATCTTACATTAATAATTTAAAAGCATATATAAATGAGCATGATCTACACAAAATGCTCTATGGTATGCATATTTTTTTTTAATTTATTTCGCAATATACAATTATTTATTATTTTTTGAAAGTGACTACATCTGATTTCAACATAATTTTATACACGTGTGTCCATCCCATCTTTTTTTTCACTGTTTTGAAAAATTGAAAAACCAAAGATACCCTTTTGAAGAGGACATGTCGATGTGTGAGCTGTGTATTTTTAAGAAATTTTTTGATGTGTATATTTTACCCTGCGGATTTTTTTCCAATATTATTAGTTTTGTTGTTTAATTTAATATATGTAAATATATAATTTAATCATTCTTTATATTAAATTTAAACTAAATTAAATTATGTAAATAAAATTTAAACTTATAGTTAAATTTAAATTTATAATAGATTAGAATAGATGAAAATACACAAAAATAGATTATTTCTTTTGAACAACAAAAAGATATAGTTATCCATGATTTCTATGAACTTCCATTTATAATGATTTTCCATTGTCTATAATTTTATTTTTTTGGATTAATGGCATGGAGGAAATTTAGTGTATGATACAACTATTGGCATGGTTACAATGGAAATATGATATTAATTGATTAAATACTTGAGATGGTTAGATTAGGTGTTGTATATAAATAATATTTCCACTCAAGCATTTAGCTCCAATTTAAGTTTGTTGAAGTATGTTTTTCAGTGTGCCAGTATTTCCAGTTTTCAATAAGGAGTAGAAGTGATCTACATGCGTGAAAATGGGGTACGATTTGAAAGAATGAAATGAAAAAAAACATAGTGGAGAATGGTACTTTTATTTTAAGTTTTCAGTTGCAGGAAATATTTTTTGTATTATGTGGTTGGTTTCATATTGAAGAGTGTTTTTTTTCCATATGATAAAAATGAGTTGCAAGGAGAGAGGTTGCACATATGGAAAAGAAAAGAACTTGGTCTATAGGCTCTCATAGCATCACAGGGAGGGATCCATCCCCAGCTGTAGTTAGATTTTTGTATTATATTATGCTTCATCAAAATTTTTAGTGTCAAGCAACAAAATCAATGGATTTTCAAAAAGTGTTCACCACGGGAAATTCTAGAAGAAAAACTTTGTATACTTGTAATGGACCTACTAATTGAATCTTAACATCCTACATTCTAATTTTGCATTGGCTAAAATTTTTTTCTAGGATTCGGTTATCTTCCAATCAAATCCAAATTAATTCCATTAATTTCGTTGACCTTTCATCAGGTTTGTCTCAATTTTGCTGAATTTTTTCCAAGCCTCAAATCTTTGCTCAAAGTTTGTCAAATCCTATCACTACCAAATCGTATCCCTGTAAGTCTCATTATGTCTTTATTTTTCAAAATTCAAATTCTCAGTTATTTTTCCCCTCTCCATTTAAAGTTTCAATAGTTTCCTTTTTAAATTATACCTAATATCACTTAAATTAAAGAAAATGTTATTTTATTTTAAATATAAAATATTTTTTAAAGATTGTTATTATGATTTTATATTTAATAGAAAAAAATTGACTGGCGATATTTTACCCAACTCAAACTCCAAAGTATAAATTGAAGGTCTAATTCATATGTCACGATATTAGTACAAAATAAATGGGTTTTTATTACTATTTTTTATATTGCATTTGCCATCATTTATTTAATTATTTTCTCTTTGAAATGTTTGGAGAAAATTAAATTGCTTAGGTTTCGTTCATGAGTCAAACAATGGTATGTCAAACAAAAAATACATGGTTTGGACATCATCCTTCACCGTTTGTTTATTTCTCCACAAGTCGAATAAAAAATCCACTCTGTATGTCAAACCCAAGCTTTATTTTAAATACATAATTTTCATCTTTAGTTTTATCATTTTTGTAAAAATTCATTTTGGCATTGATCTCCAAGCCCATACCTCCAAGATATAATCTAAGCTCAAGAGTCCTTCCTCAATTTTTCAAAGAACTCACTATAAATTCCAAGGTGCGAATTCCAATGAATTTTGTATGATCAAAATTCATACAAAATTACAGAGGAACTAATTTACAAAGGAACCAATTTTAAGATGAAGTGATGAGTAACAGCTGCACTTGTTCATTATGAATATCGGTTGAATGGTAAATTCAAGAATTTATGATGAAGGAATGGTCATATTGGAATGAACTTAGAGAAGAAGCGAGTTGGAGATACTTACTGGACTTGAATATTGGTGATCATTTGAAGGTGACCTTATGCACTAGTGTAAAAGTTCAAAAAAAATATCTAGAAACCTTTTCTTGACCATGATGCTAGTGTTTATAGAGTGGAAACCACAAAGGGGATGTTGACATATTAATCACTAGAATAGGAACTGAATTAACAATTATGGGTGTTAGTTGATATTTTAAAGGAAAAATTTAGACAAGAATATTAGTGGCATGGAGCTAATGAAGAATAACATAGTGTCGAACAGAAGGCTATACCCTCTCAAAATTCAAGACATTGGTGCAGGTTTTGTTCCATATAATTTTGATGAAGACATACTTGATGAAGTCATATGGATTTCTAATGATGAAGTTGTTGAGATGGTAAAGCAATTGGAATTCTAAAAAGGATTGATGGTTGATATTTCATAAGGATATTCATAAAGTATGGATGTAGTTAAGGGAAAATTCATGCACATGGGTAGTTAACATGGAGTTAATGGAAAATTTAGGCTAGCGTTGTTGGTTAAAATTAATGTTATTTAATTCACCTTGATTTAATTATCGACTGAAGGACGTAAAGCTTCGAGCTGCTACACTATATGTGCGGGCAAGGTAGTTTCAATGCTCATGCTGATAGCAACTTAAAGAAATTCTAGTCTACTTTCAAATGAAAATGAAATAGATGAAGCTATTACTGTATTGAAAGATCAAATGCTAAGGATTACTAGATCTGTTCTTAGTGAAAAGAAAATCAATTTACTGACCACTATCTTACTGTCAAACTCAATTTAACCTATAGTAACCTACAACAGTCTTCCAAAACAATATTGGACTACAACAATGTTCAAAGAAATATTAAATTACAGCACTATGATTTATTTCTAGAACAAAACAACCTGCTAGGAAAGTAAATAAAATCTTAAGCTATATAAATTCTCATTTATCCTTCAGAACAATCAGCCTGTCAATAAAAGATCTTAGTAAATAAGTATGCTGACTTAACTCTGACGATCTAATATCCTCTCTAGGCATGCAACCCTTGTTCCTACAAGTCTGATGCTGAAATATATACAAACACTTCTCAAATAATTGTTGAAATAAAAATATGTTACCTCTTAACTCTAAATTATCCACACACAGTCTATCAAAAGGAAGGTTGGCTTGCTGCTACTGTCTAAATATACCCTATTTTCATTTTGTGCATACAAATGCACACAAGAGAATGTTGGGATTATTCAGAAAATGCTCACCAATGAATATTAGAGCTGTTCAAGAAATATTCACTTATTCTTGTCTATATATAGACTATGAAACTGGTGTTCAATCCTAGGAAACAATGTTGTAGACTATGACTCTTTTCCAAACTTTATTAAATACCAAGAAGCATAATTCCAACTCCTATTTAGTCACCCATTCCAAATACTGTTTAACAAACCCCAGATACTTTGTAAATCGAAATGTTCCAACCCTTGGATACTACAAATTCTTTTTAAATCCACGCACTTCAATGCAAGAATACCCTACAGTCTGATAAACTCGACAAGTATTGGAACTATTCACTGTTTAATGTCACACTGCCAATAAAAGAAATGTGAAATTTCAGTCTATTCTCAACCCTCATTAAATCTATTCTACAATACATCAAATCAAATTTACCACACAGCTTATCAATGCCATAACTATCAATAAACAATCCACGCTGAAAACCAAAAAAATAGTTTAAACCAAAGCCACTCCTGAATCAATTCTTACAGGCTACATTGAATGCAAATGATGTCAATTAATATTATGCAAATATAAGTTCCACTTCAACTCATCAATGAACAAAAACCATTGTCATTCCATAAAAATAGTGTCAAAGGATAAAACATTACTCTACTTACTGCAAAACAAACAATACTGAAGTACAAAGGTTTGGTGTTGAAGGTGGGCCCTTCCCTCAACGCCTAACAATCTTAAATCATAGCTTTAATGAAGATAAGCACTGAATCTATTGATGAAATAAATTTTTACAGTCTTATGTGAGTATCCATCCTTACTTAGGGTTTCAAGAGTCATTTTATACTGAAAATACAAAGTAAAATTGACCTTGAAACAAGGATCGATCCAGCTAACAACCCTACACCTATCTCAGCATATCTGAACCAAAGATGGGAGTTCAAATCCCCTGAAATCCACATACTGCTAAAGATGGAAAACAACATCTCCTCAAATGAAGGACATCCATGAAACAACACCTGAGTAAACTTCATAAGCATCTGGAAGGTGATGTGAATCCAAGAGAAATATCTCCATTGTGGATCGAATCCCCCAAATCGTTGGTTCAGCTAGCATAAATATTCCTTGGAGCACCGAGACAAGCATTGAGTCAGGTAGCAAAAGATCCCTGCATAGAAAAGAACAAATACTTATTACTTGACCTATCATTAAATGAAACTTAAAGTCCCAATTATATGCATAAAACAAGGCAAAGTAATGAATAAGTAATTAAAAATCACTTACCAAAGCCTAGCAATGTTGATCTCCCAAAAATACATAATCATGTATGAACAAAACTGATTACTATTTGGTTCCATAAGACTTAAGCTAGAAAATATTATACTGAATAGTAAAAATAGGAGACCAACATCTCCCCCAGACTGAAGGTCTTTCATGTCCCTATGCAAGAAAGTTTCAGATGGACAAAATTTGAAATTCAAAGTAGATGATCAATCCTTGGATCCAACTCCAGAAACTGAGGCTGAGGTATTAAATAGAACTTGAACCTGAGGAGGAGACGGGGAAGTTTGTTGTTGTACATTAACCAATTGTTCAAACTGTTTATCTTTCTTCTTTAACTGTTTCCGAAGACTACGATTTGTCCCTGTAACCTCATCAACCAAAGTTTGTAAAGAAGCTACCTTAGCCTTTAAAATGACATTTTACTTCTTGATGAACCGATCCAATCTCACATACTCTTGCAACTTCTTTGTCAGTTTAAAATTCTTCTGCCTAAAATAATCAATTCCTTGAGCTGAAGTATCAGATCTATGAGATTTAGCAGACTTTGGACCTAACTTAGAAGGTGATGCTTTAGTAGACTTCAAAATAGATTCAAACATTGTAGAATGATGAGGAGAACCAGGAGAATTAGAGTTATCATGGGCAGAGGACGCATTGGATGATGACAATTCAACATGGACAGGCTCTTTACCCTTGGATTCCCTTTTTCCTTCTTTAGTAGCCATGCTACGAGTAAATATTCTATTAGGTAAAATAAATAAGTTTTCATGACCCTTATCTACCCCAGACCGAGAGCTAACACACTGTCCCTTAGAGATTGGAGACTTCTTAGTATGTAATGGGGTAGGTTTCTTACAACCGTTAACAACTGGTTCATGAGGGTAATCATGTTGGTGAACAGAATTGTTTGCAGAGGAGGCTTTATCTACTAAATCAGGGATACAAGGCCCACCTAATTCATTCCCCAAGGATTATTTAAGATGAGAGTTAGATAGCTCATAGACGAACTGTTCCCATACCCAGTCTTGCTTCTTTAATTCAGCTAAAACGAGCATTTTAATAAGTCCATGATGGTAAATACTGTGAGTGGGATGCTCTAGGTTCTTCTTAACTTGTGAAGCCATCTTACTCAGACTCTTCCAAAAATAAAATGGAAAATTCAGAAGCTTACCAAACTCAAAGTGAGCTAATAGGCGAAAATGACAAGCTTTGTAAGTGGAGAATCGTCCTTCACAGGTAATCAGATTGGTGATGATCATCAAGGAATTGTGAAATTCATCTCTAACCTAGAGCTTGGAGAATCCCTTTTCACCCTTCATAGCTAAAAACTCAGGTTTGAAAACAAAATCATAGACTTTTCGTGGCAACTGAAAATTATTAAACCACCTATCCCCTATGCGTGGGAGCCCTATAACCAATGCAATTGACTCCTCTATAACTGAAAACTCCAAGGAACCGACCTTAGATGTATGCCTATCAAAACCCAAGGCAAACTGTAAAGAAACAGCATCATCATGGCCCTGTAAATTGGTTAAGAACGAATGCCACCCAGCCCGAATGAACATCTCCTTGCATGCTATAAACTCGGGTATGGCTAACTACTGCTCATATGCTGAGGGTTCATGCCGGTCAAGCATG
This sequence comes from Pseudotsuga menziesii, assembly GCA_001517045.1. Lineage (NCBI taxonomy): Eukaryota > Viridiplantae > Streptophyta > Pinopsida > Pinales > Pinaceae > Pseudotsuga > Pseudotsuga menziesii. The sequence goes on from LPNX010305412.1 coordinate 34,313, forward strand.
TTGAAGACAGGAAAAGAGAAGAAAAATGAAATAATAGAGATATCAGATAGTCAATTTCGCAGGCAATGGAAAACTTCATCAATGTTTCTCTTCATTGGCGAGGGTAAAGCTAGAAACAGCCCGATAGAATTATGGTAAAGGGTGGTAATAATCGGCAGACGTGGTGAGGAAATCATTGTGAGCCGAAGTTCGTGCCATCCACGTCACAGGGAATAATACCCATATTAGAACACGTTTTGATTCACCGTCACCGCATGGTGAGTTACGAACCCAAATTGAAATATATATATTAATGGAATAACTTATTAAGGATACCAAATGAAAAATAAAATATTACCAAATTCCATAAATTAATTTACAAAGGAACGGTGAAATCGCAACTCAATAAACGCCAAAGTTATAGGGTAGGCCATAGCTCATAGAACCTTGTATTAAAATAAAAAACAATTGATAATAATCATAATCCTTAACAATTAGGATTTATCCAAGAATGCGACATCCATTACCTTTACCATGCCAATTTTTAAATTTTTGATTTGGTACCCCATCCGGCACTCAATCCGGCACCTCAGCAAGTTTAAAATACAGAGATACTTCCAGGATGATAAGGATAAACAATAATTACTAGCATATGTTGAAGGAGTGATAATTACCAGCCTTTTTAACAACTGCAGTGCTATTAAAACAAATATACTCATAGCAGTGATATTAAAACAATTAGCTTTCCCAAAATACACTACTCAAATGAGTTAAAAATATAAGTAAAATGGATTGAAGATTTGCTTGACCTTCAACAATTTTGTGACATAATTACCTCATTACAAGGTTGATGCTTCACCTGATTACATAGGAAACTAAATTGTGTTATGACATCAATTTTTATTAACAATACAAAACAAACAATCAAGAACGTAGACTTCAATCAATCACCCTTACTCCTATGTAACTACAATTCTCAAACAATCATAAATGCAGACTTCATTCTTGTCATCCATACAGAACTTTTTCCACCAGGACATGTGCCACAAGACAAGAGGAATACTAATAGAAGCTAATGGGGTATTGGTCCACTTTGACTCAGCTTCACACAGGACAGTTTGAGTAGTGCAACAAACAGTACTAAAATTGTCAGCTATGTTCAGGACTCAGAAAATATCAGGGATAAACCCCTTTTTTTCACAAGAATCAGGTAACCCAAAATTCAGAGCAGCTGGAGATGATTATCAAATGGCTATCAACTGACTTTCACAAATAGCGTCCTTAAATTTTATTTAACCACCCTTATGACTTCGATTTTACCTTTGCATAGGTACATTCTTCATACAGACAAGTATAGATGAGGCTTTTAAAGGAGATATTAGAGTCAGAACCCACTACCAGCGAGTCCGTTCAGTACTCTGGTGGGGTAACTGTAACATCTAAGAAGCTTCTTTCCTAGGAAGATTCCCCATTTCCAATAGGCATGTTCAGTACCCTGATGGGTTTGCCTGTTCATACCATAGGTCGGTACCCGCTGCCAGCGAACCTGTTCAGTATCCCAGCTGGTTAACCTCTTACACCCATTTTCTATCAGAGGCCCTTGTCCCAAGTTCATCTTAAAGATAGAGTTTATGATTTGCTCAAGCATAGATGAGTGGGGGAGCAGCTCTAAAAACCATCTAGGAGTGGGATGGTATTAGAATTGGAAGAGTATTCTTTGTACATGCCTGTAAAGATTTTCCCAAATGAACAACTAACCTTTGCAACTGTATGAGGTGAAAGTCATAAAGTGGCTGCACAAAAATGTATATATATGTATTTGATATTAATCATTATAGAAGCCAATAGATAATAACCACCAGACTGCTCAGTCTTGGAGACCTTTTTCAAAAATGGTGCCTGAATTTAAAAATAACTTAATGCCCATAGATGTTACTAAAAACAATTCCCTCGCTCCATCTAGTGTGAAACCAAGTCAAATGGTCCTAGCAACCCATAAGTTCAGAAGTAAACCCACTTTGGAAGTTTAAATCACTGATAGAGGCAATGTCAGGTGGATAAGTACTCCTATGAATAATGAGGACAAGTCTAAAAAAGAAACCTAATAGCACGCATGTATTAACTTGATGCAGACATTCTAATTACCAGTGAAACTCAGAAATTCAATCCAATTTAACACAATCCTTTGCAAAAACAATTAATGGCTGGAAATAGGAGTAACAACAGACTTCCCTTTTGTGTTTAAAAACATCCTGAGCCTTACTAAAAAATATCTGCATCCTTCAAAAAGAACCTGATAAACAAATTCTTGTACATATATACAAAACAATTTCATTGAATGTTACTATGAGAGAGTGGGAGATGAAGAAGTCATTTCGTCACCTACCAATGCTAGTTCTGATTGCTGACTCATGTTATGGATAAACTCCTGCTTAGAAAGAGTTTTGTGATATACCTTTAACCAATGTCCATTCACCACAAAGGTAGTTTGTGCTTCATCTATTGTCTTTATTTTAACAGAACCATTATCAAAGACAGTCACAATTTCATATGGCCCCATCCATCTAGTGGTAAGCTTACCTTTGAATTGTTTGAACAGTGAGTCAAACAACAGAGCCCAATCACCTTCTTCAAAAGTTTTCTTCTTCAAAAATTTATCATGCCACTTAGTCCGCTGATTCTGTATTAAAAAAGTTCGTTGGACAACATCTTGTCTAATTTCATCAAGCTCATTTAATTGCATCAGCCTATGCTCTTGAGCTTCATCTAAATTCAGGCTCAATTGTGCAGCAGTACGAAAATTCTTCACATGAAATTCTATAGGAAGCAGAACCTATTTCCCATAAACAAGCTGATATGGGGTATACCCTGTGGTATTTATCCACGTAGTTCTGTAAGCCCATAGTGCCTCTGGTAACCTGTCTGCCCAGTCCTTGTGATGGAGCTGTATAGTTTTGGTTAAGATGGATTCTAACACTTTATTTGTTGACTCCACCTATCCATTGGCTTGGGGGTGGTAAGGAGAATATTTATAGTGCTTAATCCCATATTGTTCTGTAAGTGCTTTAATTGATTTAGAGACAAAATGTGCTCCATTATTAGTTACAATTTCATGAGGAATGCCAAAGCGAGTAAAAATTTCTTCATAAATAAACTCTATGACTGATTTCTCAGTGGCCGTCAATAGAGCTTTTGCCTAAACCCACTTAGTCACATAGTCAGTGCAGACTAAAATATATCTCTTTTTCCTTGACATTGGTGAGATTGGCCCAACAAAGTCCAATCCCCATTTTTCAAAAGGTTTAATTTGTACCTGGGCTTGTAAAGGCATCTGATCAGCAGCAGTGGGTCTCCCCATTCTTTGACAGCTGTCACAGCCCTGTACATATTTTTCAGCATCTTTAAAAAGTGTAGGCCAATAATACCCTTGATGTAACACCTTATATGTTGTCCGCTTGTCTAAGAAATGGCCTTCACAGGTTCCATCATGACAAGCTTGAAGGATGTCATACATCTCATCCTCCCTCACACACCTCCTGATAATCAGATCTGGGCCGGTTCGAAAGAGGTCATTTCCTGCCCATGAATAATTGGCACTTTGCTGTATGATTCTTCGTTTTTCATAAGATGACAGATGAGCAGGTATTTTCCCTGTAACCAAATAATTGGCTATATCTGCAAACCATGGTGTTTTAATAGAA